>VZTX01023119.1:45848-162259 GCA_013400915.1 Pardalotus punctatus
TGTCCAGCTTTGGGATCGCCAGTACAAGAGAGACATGGAGCAGGTCTAGAGAAGAGAGCAAACATGATAAAGGGACTGGAGCATCTCTGTTACGATGATACACTGAGAGCTGGGCCTGTTCAGCCTCGAGAAGAGATGACCGAGAGGGGGCCTCATCAATGTGTATAAATATCTAAAGGGGGGTGCCAAGAGGATGGAGCCAGGCTCTCCTCGGTGGTGACGAGCAATAGGACACGTGGCAATGGCCAGGAACTGATGCACAGGAAGTTCAACCTGAACACAAGGAAGAACTTCCGTACTGTGCAGGTTACTGTGCACTGGAACAGGTTGTCCAGAGAGGTGGATTATTCCCCCTGACTGGAGATAATCAAGAACCCTCTGGATGCAGTCCTGAGCCGTGTGCCCTAGGACAGCCCTGCTTGAGCAGGGAGGGTGGACCAGATGACCTAATGCGGTCCCTTCCAACCTGACCCATTCTGTGACTTGTGTCATTCTGTGAGATCTGAGGTGGGCTTCTGCACACCCGGGGTCTGTCCAAAAGCTGTGATTGCACAAGGCAAGGGAAGGGAAGGGAGGCAGAAAAAAATAAAAAGGCTCTTGTGGATGAAATAGGTTTGGTTTATAGGAAACTGTGAAGTAGGAGCTAAAATTATCAACAGAACTTCAGTGGGGGGAGAGGAGATGAGTGTTATAAATACATATTAAAGTGCTGGCTTTTCGCAAATAATGAGTGCTATGTGTATAATACTAACCTTTATGTTGTAGAAATGTAACCATTATTAAATGCTTTTCTTTTGTTCTACCTTAGAGATAGCTGAAAAATAACTAACCAAAGATATGTTAAAATAAAACTAACAAATTATAAGCTTAACTAGATAAGCACAGATGTGATGACTTCAACCCCAGGAAGCCATAACTCCAGCCCCAAGGACAACCTCAAATAAACACAGAAGTGAGAACTTCTCAGGCAATCTCAGATAACCACGATAAGACAGACTCCTGTTACCAGACATCCCATCCACAAATCTTCCAAGAATCAACATACGGAGGAACTCCTCACATACCTAAAAGGCCATGTGTTTTTCAGAATAAGTATGAATATACATATTTACCTATGACTATGTAACAGGCTGATGCAATAAAAAATGTATATAAAGAGTGTCTCACCAGGGCCGGTGCGCTCTTGGCTCGGTGCCAAGGGTTGCCCAGCGTACCCTGGACGCTGTAATCCTTTTGCTCTATCTTTTGTCCCTGATTGTTATTCCCTATTAAAAACCTTTAAATTTAGCAGGAGACTGGACCTCGTTTTTAACAATGAGTAATCAACCAGCAATGATTTTAAGGCTTAGTGATAGATATGGAACACTGAAGGATGAGTGTGATGACAACAGCCAGGAGCCTTCAGCATGATAAACCCCAAGTTGTAAACAGTAAAACCAGTAGACATGGAGACCTGAATCTCAACTGCTTTACCAAAACTCTTCATATTAGGGTGTGGTTAAAGAAACCAAAGCAGTGTTTAAACATGTAAGGGAGAGAATGCCAGAAAGAAACATCCCATCCTTGGACCCCTCCTAGCTCTCACTTCTAGAAACCTGGCACTCCTCTGCTGCTTACAGCTGCAGCTGTGAAGAGCTTCTGCCACAGCTTATCCCACCATCTGGTTGTTGGAATGTCAACTTCTGGCCATGTTTTTGCCAGAGCTGAAATCCAAAACAAGAAGAATCTTTTCCTTGCCAGTCTCCAAATGTGATTTTCAGTTCCAAACAGTAGAAGAATGAAATAATGTAGGGTTTGAACGTAAGCCTTAAGGTTAAAGGCTTAGAAATTTCTGTATCTTTTCAGTTTGTCACAGAGAAGAGTGAAAGGTGATTTTATTGTCCAGTGTAGACTCCTAGATGTGACAAGGAGGTTTGGGGAAGCAAGGATTACATTTGACAGAAAAGCTCCAACAGGTGTTATGCTTAAATTAAACTGGATCTTGAATTAAGATGGAGTTTCCAATTGCTAAGGTGACTTAAGTATTAAAATTTACTAGCAAGAGTGATGAGTCTTCTGTTACTTGGACATGCTGAGAGGAGCTTTGTAGAGAAGCTTTGATCCAGTTCTAGGGTGAGATCCTGCAGACCATCTATTCAAGTGAGAGCAGATCCCAGCTGCTTGCCTGTGAATTTAATTGTGGGTTATCTCCACATTAAAAAGCATTGGTATTAAAAGCATTTTGCTTTTAATACCAATGGTGGGCTGTGTAGAGTCACGTTTACTTGTGAGTGCTAAATGGAAGTGGAATGCTCTATGGTCTGAAGCTGCACTGAATACATCTTCCCTTTAGAGAAACCCTTAGCAGATCAGGGCTCAGGCAGTCACGGACCATGCATTTCCAGGATGTGGGAAAGGCACTAGAGGGTGCTGTGCTGAAAGAGAAGAAACAGGGTTTGTATCTGCAGGAAAAATTATCCTGACCTCTGCAAGGTGAAGAACCACTACCTCCCTCTTTTTTCCTCTGAGACCGTGTAGGCCTCTTCCTGCAGTAACAGCCATGTGCCTTTTTCCTTAAGGCAGGAATAGGGAGGCTTGAAAAGATAATCAGATTTTTCACATTCTACCAATGTCAATGAACTTAATACAGTTGTTAAAAAAAATGAAAAGGTGAAGGCGAATCAACAAAAATATGATCATATAAGAATCTAGACTTCTTGATTTCTCATGCAGCTTGTAAAATTAAAGCTTCACTGATACAAAGGCATCAACGGTGATTTATGCTGGCTCTTCACAGTTTACACATTTTACATCTCTTGCTGACTTTCAGTTGAGATTGTAAGCATTACTTTTCCTAATAGTAGAAACCTTTGGCTGCTTTTTTTATTCAAAGTATAGCTATTCCTGTAGATAAGCACCTTGCTTACAGTAAACAAGTGCCAACATTCTGTGTACCAGAACACACATACTGTAATTTGCACGTCTAGACTTTACTATTACAGCATTTTAGTTGCAATTTATCCCAGACACACAAGTCAATGTAATTTTACACTTCATTATGTCTGCTGCTGCTTTCCCAAGCAAAATCAGCATTTGAAAGAACTGCAGAAGTTCAGCATTACTAAAAAACTCTGGAAATGACCATAGGTGCCAATCTGTAGAGCAAAAATAATTTTTCCACAATCCCTCTGTCTTCCCACTAGTCATTAGCTATTCATAATGGGGCTTATGCTTTTTTTCAGATTGATGAAATAGGAAATTACAAGATAGGACTTTTTATTAATATATTTTTATTAATAAATTACTCAAGCAAAAGATTTTGAGCCTGCAGAGGTAGCCAGTTACATAAAAAGGAAAGCAGAAAAGTAATCCACAACCTAATCTGGGTCTGGAGAAATCATATGCCTTTCCAGCTATTCCAAATTTCCTATTATAATGTGCATATTTAAGTAAGATATATTTAATCATCTTACTATACTATTTTCCCTCCCAGTATGTGACAGGAGATTAAAGCAGGTCACAATTATCCCTTATATTGCTTGACAAGCTCACAGTTCATATGACTGGTGATCTGTAAGCTTGTCTTTAGTGTGCTCCAGCCACAGGTTTGAAATTGCTGACATTTATGATACAGCAAGCTCAACATAGAGAAACTTCCTGAAATTACATCAATTGCTTCTATTTATCTGTACTTCCCAGCTCTGTGACCTTCAAAGGATATACAATCATTCCCATGTAATTTGTCCTTACTGCTCTATTGTTCTGCAGGCCTTGGTGGATTGCCCAGGGAGATTTATGGACAGTTAATTTTATGGGATGTACAGGCTGTTCAAAAAAAAACCCAAACAAGCCTAACCCCGAAAACCCACACCAACAAAAACCACATTGCTTTTTGAACAGTGTTCCCTCCTGCAAATAAGTGTGATTTCTGAAACTCCAAACCTGCATGATGAAGAATGAAGCAATCACATGGCCAGCTCAGAGTGGTGGCTGAATAATAAATATAAATTAGTCTACTACAGCAGGCCATAAGAATTAGGAAATGAAAACATTATTTACTATGGTATTTACTTATTCATGTGGAATGGTTAAAAAAAAAAAAAAAACAAAAAACCAACATTACAAAGTGCCCTGGGCATTATGCTGCAGATGCACCTTGTCCTTGGAAGCTGTTGCAATGTCTGAATGCTTACAAAGATGTATAAGCTGCATCAGGAGAAAACACCATGACAGTCGTTTTCAAAAGGGTCTTTCCATAAATTACTTTATTTCTCATTAAATGAGCACAGAGTCATTACCATATTAATAACAGATATGTTTATTATTACATATCCATCAGTGCGGCTTTCAATACCACTTGAAACACGCAAATCGTCCTAAGGACGAATCAGTTTTCCAGTGCTTCTTATTTAATACACAACTGCAAAGCCATTATAAATTACTGAGGAGGTATTTGGTTAAGAAATAAAATAAAATAAAACCATACTGCCCATACCATGAATGTATTCCTGCTACAAAGCAAGAGTCTGACAGCATTTACTGAACTTCCTGAATTACCCAGAGCTTTTACGTTTGGTTTTTTTTTTTGCATCACCTACATATCTCCTGGCTTATGAACAAGAATCAGTCTTTCTTTGTAAGAGGAATTCTCATTCAAAGATTGTACTTAATTTAGAAAATGCATCTAGCATCTACAATACTTCAACCAATTAAAATTCAGTAAAAACTACTGATATGCAATAGTTTTTTAGAGGTTTCTTTGTTTAGTTTTAGGTTTCTACATTTATTAACATGGCAATAATACAATTAACTCAAATTAAGGCACTAAAAGAACAATGTAAAACCAAGTAAAAGTGTTCTAAGAATAATTTACAGTTCAAACAGTGCATATATTTCTTTAATGTTTGTTAACTTAATGTACGTTATCACTTAAAATTGTAAGGCAATACATTATACAGTAATAGAAATGATGTACCCCAAAATATGCTTCCAAACTCGGTGGTTCTTTTTACTGTTAGTTTCTAATGCCTCTAACAATAAAATAATTCAGTATGGCTTGGCAAAAATGCATAGATTAAAGGCAATTACTTGTTTTCCCCCCTTTACAAACCTGCTGCATCAGTATTTTGTAAAGCATAATGCAAAATATTTAACACTTTGATCCATTTCATAGTGGGTGGTTAGCATTAAGGCTGTAAAGAACTCTGCAGTGAGGCACTGAAGTTCAAGTGATAAGGCTTCATTTTAAGCTAGTTCTGCAGTCTTCAAGAGCACAACTTTAGAGTCTTGAAAGCAATTGCAGTCCTTCTCATTGAGAAACCTTCCTCTTCTACTCCATTTCATATGCTCATCTTGACATAAATATCCCCTTCACAGGGTTAACAGTCCTTTTCTTTCACTGGTATGAAAAAGTTGGCTGCATTTCATTGTGACTGACAGGCTTTTTAAAAAAATCCAAAAAGGCAGCACCTTTTTTATACACCTAGCTAAGCTTTATTTGCTTTAACTTGCATTACATAGTAATAATTAATCTAATCTACCTTGAGGCAAACCCGCAATTAAACACCCTCAGCGTGCTTTTGTGCCAAAGCAAGGAGGAGAGACAGTAATAGCAATCTTAACCCTGAAGCCTGTGATAGTTATGTTGAAAGGAACAACAGCCCATCTGCACTGCTCTGTGTGGTTAAAAAAAGCCCTGTTTCTCTGACTGCATCCCATGAGGTTCCATTAAGCACTGTACATGTGGTTAGCTGGAACAAAGAAGAAAACAGACAATTAATAACAAATATAAAAAATAGCTTCATAACACTAGTGCACATTTGCCAAGAGCTTCAGTGAAGAAAATACTTTTTCAACAGTTTTTTTTTCAACTGACAAGGTACAATGCTAGGATCATACCTGCATCATCTCCCACGAACTGTTCTCAATTTCAAACAACATTAAGCACAGAGATCAGACAGATAATACTATAATGCAGCTTTACAAGTAAGCAATTAATAGTCAACAATCATGGGTGTGTTCGTGGCAAATGCAAGGTGACCCTCTTTCACTTGCAGGACAAAAGAAGGCTCTCTAGGCCAAGAGCACGCACATGCAGCTGCCAGAGCTCATCTGATGCACAGGAATTTTGGTTGATTGGTTGTTTTCCTTTTTGAACATGCATTAACTTGACCCAGTGCCCAAGTCCAACTATATTAAAACACCTCAGCTGTGCTGATACAACGTGAATAAATCAGCAGACTGTAAGCTATGAAGTGTAGGTTCTGATCTCGAAGCAGTACTGCAAATGCCAGCGAGTTCATCATGAAGTTCTGATTCATACTCATTAGTGATAAGTTACTAAAATGAGGAATAGAACTTCAGATGAACTTTTATATGCAAAGCTCCTTTCAACAGGTCTGAGACACCTCTCCACAAGTCAAGGAAGCGCTGCCTATCAACTGCAAAGAAAGGTGGGTCAGACCCTGAATGAAATGTACTGAAATGTCTTCAAGCATGTGTTAAAGTCTGTATCCATTCAACAAAACAGTTAATGCCTGCTTACATGGTAGGACTCCATCACCGAGAGCAAGTTCTGCTATACTGTCTGACAAGAGAACAATTTTCAGATACTTAGTAAAAGCTAGACATGTACATCCCGTAAAAATCATTGCTGCTTCTCATTCCCACACCCAGGTAAAGAGGTGAGGGAGGAGGAGAACTGCAGGATGCAGCCTCTTGAGTTCAGAGAGGCTGATCTAACAAATGACTGCCTCATGAAAGGAAAAGGGCCTGCTGTTCCTCTGCTTTATCACCTTCCTGATCCCAGGAGAGCATCCTCCTACTTACCTGTCCTGAGCTTTGGCAATCACTGCACTTAGTGCACTGATCTACTCACTAGCTTGGCACAGTAAGTCTACATTTTTTGTTGACACTCAAGAAACAGAATTGTGGACCTTCATGGAAGGGTCCAAAATGGATAACTTGAAGCACTCATGTATGATGGAGAGGGGAGGGGAAGGAGAGGAGAGGAGANNNNGAGGAGAGGAGAGGAGAGGAGAGGAGAGGAGAGGAGAAAAATCCTCCCCTCTAGGTAGCGAAAGGCTGTCAGATTAGCTCAGCTACTGTGCTGAGCTACCAGTTGAGTGTTCAGTACATAAGACAATATTGTAAATTTATTTAATAAGCTAAATTTAAACATTGGTACATGAGAAGTGAATTTTCCTAAAATAAATCCATTGCCTCCTTTTTTTTGAACACATGGGACAGAATATGTAGTGGTATCAGGGCAGAGGCTGGGCATAGTCCATCACAGCAGTACTTGTCAAGTTCATAGATGCAACTTACAAAAAACTTGTCCAAGAAAGCCACAAAAATGTCCACAGTAGAACTGCCAGAATAAAAAGTTCCAGCATGACCTTCTTCTAATGCTTCTTTGCTCAGTGTAACTGTGAATCTTTTCACTGTTTGTTCGCATTGCTCTGCAGGTGCCACATCAGCCCCACTACACTCCAGTCAAACCAGTGGCAGCTGTCTGACGGGGACAGAATGTGTCACAAAGTCACCCCAAGGTGCTCCTTGAGCACCAGGGACATGCAGGGGCCCCCACCTGCCTCCTGCACATGTCTCCAGGCAGTATGACAGGTGGGAGCACACACACACACCCTGCACTCCTGCTGCTCAAGTGCTGTGCCTCTCTAAATGCCTTATGCTCTACAGGACTCTCTTCACAATAATTGCCCACAATATGCAGCATTAAAACTGCTGTTATTAATTACATGTTCTAAGAAGCTCTGTTAGTATTTGGCATCATCAAGAAGCAAGATATCAGTTACGTCATCAAGTTCAATAATGGATTTGAGGTCAGTCTAGAAGAGTAATGTAAATGTTAACAGTTTGATCCATGTCACAGTTTGTCAGATAAATTGAAGAAGTCAAAGAGATAAGATACCATGCAGTATTAACTTCGGAATTCTCGGAAAACCTAAGAGCTTTATTTCTTCCCAAAAAGCTGGAAGATCTTGCATGATCTTCTTGGGTAAGAAAGGTATGAGCAGAGGTTGTACACCAGGGCAGATGGAGAAAACGCAAGGCTGCAGTATTTGGAACAGCTGATCTGACCTGACATTCACTCGTGCAACACCATCATCTTCACCCTTCCTCCTTTCATTCTTGAGGCTCTCCCCGAAACCACTGCAACTTCTCAATCCAACAGAAAATCGCAAGCTTTTTTTTGTCCAAACACACTCCCTCTTCAAAAGATTCTTAATTTATCACCTCTTTTGGTAAGCAGTGTCGACTAACATTATGCAGTGTCACATTTTTAAAACTCTTAATACGGTATTAATGATTTTTATATCATCAGCTCTGGAGGTTTTTCTACATAATCTTTCTAGGTAGCAGCATGATATGCTTTTTCTTTCAGTCTTACATGGTTGAAGACTCGCTGAAAAATCTTACTAATCAGTCATGGAGCTCTTTGATCAGCTCTGGTATCCCTGTCCACCTTTAGTAACTAGTTTTTAAAATCCTGATTATCACTGAAATAAATGTATCATACAATACATATAGCACTTTGTATTTTTTTTCAGCCACAAAACAGGAGTATTTGTTCAACAGTCCTACTGTAAGTAAAGATTATGTTAAACAACAGCTATTAATTATGAGTATTTTAAATTCAGTGGGTGTAATTTATTTCTAAAATTCTTAAAACAATCTGGCTAAAGCCTATGGAGGGGTCTAACATTTTTCAGTGAATCTTGGAAAATTTCCTTGGATTGAAGGAAAAAGTAAGTTTGAAAACACCATGAAGCTTTAGAAAACCTTCTGAAAGTTGGGAGAAATTGACATTTTTTTAGACAAAACAAGCAGTTTTGCAAGATTCTGTTATGTAAGTACATAACAAGCATGGCTGAACCCCTCCTGAAAGTAACAATTACCAATTTGTCATTATTTGGTACAATACTGAAGATGCTACTATTTAGTAAGCAATCTCTGATTTTACGGTCTTTTAAACTCAGCTTTATCACTGTGTGCTTTTCCACTGCACTCACCCTTATTCTCCACAGATTTTTACAGTGAAGACTGTAAAGAAAAACTGCCCACTTCCCAAGAAATCTCCCCACAAATCAGAAGTCTTTCTGTATTTCAGAACTTCAGCTTGATTAAGTGCTTGTGTTGAAAAACATAAAATTAAACCATGATTCTGTTGTGTTCCTACCATTTGAACTGTAACTGGTAAACTGAGACTTTGTTCAGTGTTTGTGACTCTGGCTTCTCTCCCAAGGACTCTGACACAGCTACATGTTTTTCACTGCTGGTCACAGCTTTCCCTTTACGTCCTTCTCTTCATGCTGCTGCATCATCTCTAACACCAAACTGCCCACAACATCACTGATTTTTATATTGACAGCTTTGTATTTGAAGTCTAAAGTTATTTTCCCAGATGGGATACCTTGAGGGCCTTCACGGAATATATGACTATCTCAAAACTATGATCCCTAGGAGTGTTCAAGGCCAGACTGGATGCGCTCTGAGCAACCTGATCCACCCTGGCAGAGTGGGGTGGAACCAGATGATCTTTAAGGTCCCTTCCCACCCAAACCATTCTACAATTACTTATGTTTTAGGATCAAAGTCTTGTGGACAAGAAAATAAACACACTTTATGTCTTTCAGATTTTTTCTCTACTGTTCCCTTCAAGGAGGATGTTTTATGATACACCCAGTATCTCTTTACATGCAGAAGTTTGCTTTTATTGCATTTCATGCCAGGGATGTTTGGTAGCCCTGCCAATCTAGGAAGACTCTTTCCTTACTAAGACACCAGTTTCCACTCCATACTGTCAATTCAATCAGTTATTTGGGGAGAAAACAACACACATACTTATATGAGGAAGCTAGTTAAAATCAGATTACAGTAACCTAAGCATTAAAGGAGTGTATTTTACATCTTGCCCCAGTTAATGCATAGGGTCACAAATAGCTTACAAAAAACAACTGCTGGGATAGAAGATGACAGGGAATGAGGAAGCAGGGAGAAAGAATGGAATTAATACTTAAGTGGCCTCACAACAAAAGAACTGGCCTAACAATAGACAGAATCTGTAAATTGTGTCATTTCAGCCCCATTGGCAGCTAGTTTACACAAGCTCTGAGTCAATCCATGGATGGAATGACTGTGGATCATCCTTGCTGCCAAATGCCATTGCTGACATATCTACTGAGCCTCGCCTTTAAACAGAAAAAAATGCAACCACCTCCCTCCCAGGCATTGGCAGGCCAGGTACCATCTCAATAGTACCTTTCCAAATTTGAAAAACCAATAAATTTACCATAATAACAGGAGAATTCTGCTCCTTCCTTTGGGATTTGAGCAAAGGTTTAGATCAGCAGTTCAACAGCCATAACTATGGAATTATTTCACAATTTCACATTAAATAGGATTTATAAACAGATTTTTTTTTTTTTTTGGTCAAGAAGATCTGTAGTTTTTATAGCTTATTTCTCACCTAGTTTTTCCAGAAGTATTTTTAACAACTTTTCGGAATGACTGGTTTGCTGAGGATCTTGTAGACAACGTTCTAGGAGAAGCACGAACAAAAGTAGATGGTGGTGTCTTAGGGATCTTCTTTACTAAATGAGTTACCCACTTCTTCTGTTCATCTTGACAGGATGCCAGTAAGAGCATATCTCTTGCTGAAGTTACATCGTAACTCACTACAAGTAAAAGGAGGAAGATGATTCCATGAAAACCAGGGCTCCTTATCAAAGTAAGAGTTATGACACACCAACTATGCCACTGGAAGGAACAATGGCACCTATGTACACGCTTGTACTGGATTTGTTTATATATTTTTGGAAGACAACAAAGAGCAGGGGAAATTATGATTATAATGTTTTTCAGTATTTGTTACTCTCCATTAAGATTCTTGATTTTAATATTCAAGAAATTATAAAACTTATGCTAAATGCAATCTTAATAAGCTGAAAAGTTGTGTAGGTGCCTTATTGCCAAGTTCCAGAGTACACAGCCTGAATGCTCCACTTCACAGTAGCACAGAGAAGAATCCTTTACTCCAATCTGTGCAGTGGCTGAAGAACATTCTGCAAAGTCTCAGTGGAGCTTGCTGTTGCAGCCACTGCAATTGTCCCTAATGTGGGTCACGCATAAGTGCAGAGGGAATGGTCTGGGCACCAAGGAGCTGCCCAGTACTTGGGCACAAACCTCTAGGAAACCTTGTGCTCTCAGGGCCCTCAGCAGAGCCCCATCAGTAATACCACCAAAAGCCTCCCTATGGAGGCTTGCCACAGCTGCTTGTTCATAAGCAGTGTAACGACCTTTTGCTTTAATAGCAACTTTCACATGTAAAATCATAAAACTTTAGTTTTAGGTTTAAAGTGCTTTTATTCACCTCCAATAGTTTAGCAGGTGTGGCTTAACCTAACACAGAGAATACAGAACAGAAAAAAACATGAGTATACCTTTGCATGGTGCAATTAATTCCTCCTTTTTATCCAAGTGGTCTCTGTGGCACTTCACGTGGCATCTTCGACATTCTAGGGCAGCAGGGGGTTTAAAGACATGCCAAAGAGGTTTGGCACAGGCCTCACAGTTGGCTGGAAAGTGGTATAACGTGGGAATAAATTCATGGCCTTTGTGATTTAGAAAATTTGTCTTCTCTGCCGGCTGTACTGGTTCTACCTCCAAATCCTTCCTGCATTCCCCCTCATTAGCATAGAGAATCTGAAAAAGAATACTGCTGTGTTATTGTCAAAGCACTAAGTACTTTTATCCCCTTTTCAAAGAAGCCACCAAACTTTTTCAAGACAGCTAAACAGACAGGAGAATATACTTATTTTTACCTGGAATATTTTAGGAATTTCCTCAGTTTCAGCTCTATATACATCTCCTTGAGTTACAGGTCGGACATGAAACAGCTTACTAGATTAGAAGAAACATGAATCAGAAAATGCTAAAAGGCCATCTATGTGAAATATGTTTTACAACAGCACAAACTGCTTTGAAGTTCTTGGAAATTATGCAAGCAATAAGACCTACTTAAGGCTGCAATATGATTTTAGGAACTAACTCATAAACCATATAGATCTTGTCTACCCAAGTAAGACCAAAATATTTCACAGCATGGAAAGAGAGTCATCTTACAAAGGGTTCAAGATCCATCAGGGTAAATTTACTTAAGAAAAAGGCTTTCAAATACTTCCTCAGAACACTAGGAAGTCTAACATTATTGCTAGAAAAGCTTAATGAAAACCTGGATGGAAGTAACCATATTAAGTAGAATACTATCCAGTAGTTTTTCTACTAAATCATGTTGTGAGTTGATAAACAATTAATACCAAAACATCACAAAAGGAAATCTGGGGCACCACGCAGTCAAAAATACTATTAAAATTGGAAAAAAACATCATCTTATACTGGGTCAAGACTCTAAGTCCATCTATCCCAACATCCTGTTTTCAACAGTAGCTGTAGCAGATGTTTATGAAAAGAGAATAAGAAACAGTTCAAAGAGAAAATAACTCTTTTCCTGGTTATGAGCAATTGGCAGCCTAAGCACTTCCTGAGTCTGAGATTCCTTCCAGACCACTGTATTTGTTAGTCACTGATACATCTATTCATGAATTCTAAAACCTTTTTTCAATTACTACTCTATAAGATCCCATAATGTCAATCAGCTGTTCAAATATCACGGTCATGTACCAGAGATGGGCTTCAGTGATATTTGACACAATTTTCCTCATGTATAACCAATGTAAAGGGATTATAATTAATGTATTTTATCACTTTAAACAGAAACCAGCTGGAAAAGTTAGAAATGCTTTGGACTAGAACATGATCCTTTCTCTTTTTCTCTAACATTTAGCAATCATAGGACAAAGAAAAAGTAGTATCTTCTGTTAATGGTATGCTGAAATACAGATAGACATCTTCCAACTAGTATGGGAAATTAAAACTTTTTTATTAAATTTTCATTTCAAGCTTTTGGATTTGCTATCTGTTATTTCACATAAAACACTCTTGTCAATTTGTATCCAAAACTAGCAATAACTTTACTTACTCTATATCTAGTACCATAGATGGATTAGACTGGTCCTTGTCCTTTTCATCATTGTAGAACAGTATCTTTTTACTGCTCACCACAACATACTGTGGAAAGAAAGGGTAGAAAGTTAAAATTGCATTTTAAAAAGCAATTACTTATCCTAATTTACTCCCACAAGCACATAAAAAACCTGAGTAAATGAAAGGTTTCAAATTAACATCAGGAGCCATTTAAATCATCTTGCAGGCAGCTGCACTACTGACGGCTGTGCAATGCTACAGTTGCAGTGACTGTGTATTGTCACTGGAGCACACTAAAAAGCTTTTGATGACTCTACAAGTCCCTCTGCATAGAAACTCACAAACTTCAGTTGCTACTGGTAGGTTTCTATGAAATGAATTGTATCACTGAGAATGACACAGTAAAAAAATTATCACTTATTGATACAATTATAAACAACTTCTGTAGTTCTACAGACCTGCAGGACTCACTGGTACTTCGCACCAAACTGCTGGTAGGCTAAAAGAGAGTCCCATGGCTCCTGCTATTTCCTACACTGTCAATTTAATGGACTGGTACAATAAAGATCGAAAATGATTCAGCAGAAACAGAGGTCTGGTACACATTCCAAACCAAGGAATGCACTGAGATAGTTAAGATCAAACATCTCTAACTTAAGCACTTCCCAGTAAGTTCAAGACTGGAATTCACTGCCTGCTGCTCTTCACTGGGCATGGCTAGTCCAACATCTTTGCTGGAACTGTCCACAAGCATAAACTCAGTCACAACTGTGGCAGTTCTCTCCCATGCAGTTTCAAATGTTTTAGAAGGAACTGAAAGGTATGAGGCACTAAAGAGGATTAAAAGGAGGTAAACTGACAGCTTTGTCTACACTGATTCACATTTAATATGACCCAGAAGGAGGGGAAAGAACAGAAAAGCGTGAGAGTGAATGCACCAATAGTTCATCTTGAATTCCAAGTACTGGCAGGTAACTGGATGGGTTTCTACACAACACAGATACTGATAATTTGAATAAATGTTTACTCCTTCTACAAGGGGAGGTTTCAACCTCATTTTACACAGGACTTGAAGCTGACCTCAAGATGACTTTCATACTCAGGTTTTAAGTTTATACAACAGCGTTTTTAAACGTGCTGTGCAAGGTGTGAGGTACAGTTGTAAATCTCAGTTACTGATATGCATCTAAAAAAGCCACAAAAGGGCATTTTGTCACAATTCCTTAATATAGAAAGCCTGATCAACTTGAGTAAGTCCTGAGTTGTAATAATGCGAGCCTCCTGTGATTTTTCCCATTGAAGAAAAAGACTGTGCTTCAATTCCTTTATCTACTCCAATAGAAAGCTAATGCCTTTTTCATCTTTGAAGTGTGCACCTCTGCCTTTCAGAGATAAGAGCAAGCCCTTAAGATGACAACTATCACAAATGCAAATTCTGACTGCAAAGGAATTTGAATATCACACTATATATAATAAGCCTTGGTGAAAGAGCAACTTAACCTCACCAAAAAAAGTTAGGCACAACAGCCTCAATATCCTGTTGTGAACATATAAAAAAAAATCTTCTGACAGTAGTTTTGTTCTACAGTTGTTTTTGAAGGATATTTTATGATCTTCACTTGGGATAAAATAAAGATCCAGATAAAAATATGGCTAACCCATTTTAGTGTTAGCCTTAGGTATAACTAAAGAGTTTATTCACAAATAAGTTTCCCACACTTACCCCTTTCTAACTTAAGCTAAAGGACTTGGAGGGCATGAGGCCAAAACACCAGTGCTACTGACATTTGAGTGAGAAATGCAGCAGCTCAAGTTGTAACAACTCAGGCATCAATCCAATTGTACTGCTAATCTAATTTTGCTTTTCCTTTAGGTAAACCTGGGCATGCCTATATTTGAGGTTGCATATACCTCCCACCTTCACAAAACTGGCAGTGCAGGAGAATTTGGAAGAGAAGCACCTGAGGAGGCTGACTACCTGCCAGCTTGTTTCAGCTGCAGTGCAGTTCAGCAAACACAATGCACATGTGAGTGAACATGGTCCCTCACTACTGTGTCTCACTGATATGAACCTCACCTAGTTAAAGGAACCTGATCAGCACAATTCATTTCATGACTGAGCCATCCATCTGCAGCTCAAATTCCTCCAAAGTGTAAGCATATTCAGACTGGGAAAGTATGAATGGATTAACTGCCTAAAATATCTTGCGGTAATAAATATGCCTATACTGGGCATGCCTGAAGAAATTCTGACAGTCTTTCACTGGAGAAACTGCATTTATCATGAGTTTAAAATTTCAATTGTCAGAGAGCACAAAAATTACTTCAATTTTTTAAAAAACAACCATAAAAGGCTAGTGGAAGTATTCTGACAGGAAAATGACATAATACTTTAGATAACCCAGAACAGAACAAAGCTACATGATTTGTGCCTGGGCATAGTCAATTCTGTAACAAGAGGAGTCAAGCAGCCTTAGCTATCAAACAGATCTAGAGGAAGCAGCCACCATTTGGTTTTGTTCCTGGTGGTGAACACCTTTCTTGTGGGTAAAACATCTTCTCTTTCTGTATACTTTTGCTATTTATATTGCTGGTTTTATTGTGCTTGTCTTATTCTTGCTTTGTGCTTTCAGTAAATTGTTAACCTCTAAATTCTTCTTTTGTTCCTCCCTTACCCAAAGGGGTGGGGGAAGGGGGGTGGCCATTAAGTTGAAATAGGTCAGAACTTAACACTCAGTCCCTGGCAAACCAGAATAGGTGGTGGTTTTAACTTACAGACAAAACACCAAGGTCTGATATTGATGTAAAAATAGGCAGGTCTGGAACCCAAAACACTTGAGTGTATAAGGAAGGTCATGTAAGCCCACTGAAAATAGCAGCACTTCAGAGAAGGAGTTCAGCAGCTAAAGGCCCAATAAAGACACCTAAGTGCTTCTTTGACAGGAATGAATCCCTTTTCCTTTAAATTTTATAGAAACCACTTCTAACTGTTGTAGAATGTGAATGTAACAGGAGCATTTGAGATATATACCTTTCAACAGGAATCAGAAAGTTACTTTGAAAGTGTCATGAATAATTCAGTAATTCCCAGTAGCAGTGAATATAAGGAAGATGGAGGGAAATAAACTGTTTCATACAATTAGCTTGTAAAATTTTAAAAAATTCTAGAGACCATGTTCACTTTTGTATTTAGTTATATTAAGGATGTTCAAAGGGGGGAACTGAAAAGCCAGAAAAGATAATCAGAAACTGATTCTAAGTATCTCAATTTGAACATTGGATGTTTCAAATAACCAGATCATAACCTTTGTACAGGCAAAGCAATACTGCTTTGTTTGGAGTGGGATTTCCAGCACAGAGGTCCAGTTTCCAAGAGTAAACCAGTTCTTTTTAAGAGAAACTGATCATTTTAAAGGTAAGGGAGACAAAAACATCCTTGGAAATCACATGTGGCAAATTATAGTATGATGCACTCTTCCATGACCTTCAGAATATTTAAGCATGGTATTCCCTACTCTGTGCTGCCAAGTTGCATGAAGAGGTTCTTTTTCAGTAACAGAATTATAAAGAAGCTTACTCAAAGAAGAAATGTGATTTTTAATGGTTCCAAGACACTCACTGTAAAGCACTTCCTCACCTGTTGTAAATTTGCACCATTTCATCACTAAAGATTTCATACTGAACTGGAATTTTCTTGATTTTTTTTCTTCAATAATGCATATACACTAAATTACTCTTAATTATTTTGTTTGTTTCTTAAATATGAGTTGTAAAACCAATTCACCACATGCCTAGAAACCTTTCCAAGGAAACTGGGGACAAAAGAAAAAGACATTTGTACCTGTTTCTTCCAGCCATGCCGCTTTATATTTCCTTTGTTTGGTACTGAAAGCCAACCTTCAAGTCTTGATTCTGGTTTTAAAAAATGAACATTTAATAATTTTGTGTATTTATAATAATAAAGCAGAATAGCACAAAAGCAAACTATTACTAGAAAGAAGATGTACTACATGCAGTAATGGGCAATTACCTATTCAGCAAAGCAGAATAAAAAGCACAGCTAAATAAAATGAAGATTTAGGCATTTAATTCATGCTTCATCACAAGCCAACATCTGCTTACACAGTTACTGCACAATAAAAGTAAAGCTGTTTTCCTTGATGCCAACATCTAACACTGTATGTAAATAGTTTGCAAAGAGCCAGGCAGGAAAGACTTTGCTTTGAAAATATGTTACAGTTTAAATTAAGAGATTTTCAGTGTAAACATAATTTAACATTCAGAGGGGCTGTATGAAAACACTCTGCAGGAAGATGCAGGAAGTAAAACAAATCAGATCCACATTTTCCACGGGAAACAAAAAAAGGAGAGAGAGCACAAGAGCAAGCAAAGCTACATGGGTGTCCCATTACTCACAGAAGATAAGCATAGGAGATAATTAAGTAAGGAATGCAGGAAGAATCAACTAGATATAAAGAATAAGAGACAAGTGTTTTACTCAAATTTTCAGTGAAAAATTCTCCAAAGAGTAATGTAATATCATTTTCCCACCATGAAACTATTGAAATTATTTAGCATGATAAAAAGAAAGGCCACAAGAAAATGAGCATTCTGCCTAATGTGGATTGTTGATTTAAAAAGCCTTTCCACCAAACTGATAGTGGTTTCTAAAATTTGAAATTATGAAGCCAGACAATAGTAGCACTGGAAACTTCAAAACCATTAGGTTTTCTGAAACATTCTCCACAACTATTTATGTCCTAAGTAGCTACAGGTTCCTTTTGTCCTTCAGGAATAACTCTATGTGAGGTGTATCCCAGCAAGCCCTGAAATGCATTCAAATATATGAAGGTTATTGTCCTTATGCTTTGCTGTGTAAAATTACAATGAGACTGACAGGCTAGCAAGTAATTAAAATAACATATGTAAAAGCCCTTCCCACATTAGCCTTGCAGCATACAATATTCGGAAGTGGACTATGCTTAAAAATACGGAATAATTTCCTAACATTTCTCCACACAGAATAGCTTCACAATACTGGGGGACCACTGAACTACTGAAATCAACTGGAAGAAAAGCATGTTAGCAGAACTCATTCCAATAAGAAAACTTCCCAGAAAAATGAAGGACATTTGTACCTCCCTGCCTCTTCACATCTGCATAAGAACTGTGGGGATTGGGGGATGGGGGTCCCACCCTCTCCTCCCTACCCTCTCCGCTATCTCAGACTCTCCCCTGCAATGCTTGATACTCAGAAGCTTTGGAAAAGAAAAACTATTTCCTCCATGTCTACAGGTATCACAGATAATGCTTACCTTGGTTTCACTACTTTAATTTTTACATTAAGAGAAGGTTCTTCCATTTTTAGAATTTACAGAAACATCCTAAAACTCAAGTCTCCATTGCTAAACCAAGTGATGAATTGCTAATAATGAACATAGTATGAACGACTGCAGTCCAAAAGGACAGAAGGATGACTTATTAAAAAAAAAAAAGTATGTGTTGAAATTATGGCATATGAAAATCTGGAAAGAGCCAACGATGATGAATTTTAAAAGATGCTGATAAGGACAGAAGGAGCTTTTCTAGGTTCCCTTCTATTTCAGCGGGTTTTCAAAACAGTTTCAAAAGAAGTAGAAAGTAAATGATGTGTTTCAAATGAATCCATTGAAATTGTTTTCTGTCTACTAAAAATCTATTTTAGGGAGCAAATTCTATTTGAATGAGAGATGATTTCTGAGCTGTGAATAATATCTTGCAGTTGAAAGTAACAGTTTCTGAATGTACTCCTTTTCAACGAAGCTAAAACTCATCTGGAACTAAATGTACTCTTGAAAGGGTAGATGCGTTCTTTCATTCCAACCTTGCCACAAAGGCTTCTCTCAAGCAGTATTTATAGTGCATTTTAATTTTCCTTGACGGAGTTAGATAACATAACTGCAAATGCTCATCTGGCCATTTCATAAATATTTGATCCAGAAGAATAATATTTATGAGTGTTCTGATTAAGTAATTAAGAAAATATAGGCTATCTAGACTATGAAAAAGAATCTTCCATTCCTGTCTTTAAAAACAGGCTTAAAATGATTGCCTGACAACTTCCCTGTATTTTGGAAAGAATCTCAGAACTGATACATTTGCAATCCAGAAAATCTAAGATAGGCCTCAAAAATATCTGATGGTTAGCTGGATCTGATTAGGACATGAAGAAAGAATTTCATAAAGGCTACAGATCTTATAGTTATCTCTGAATATATTTTAAATGTAGATTTGCATTCTAAACATCTAAACATCTTCATGGCTAGTACCCACACTACCAGGATTCATAAGGATTCAGTGTGATAAGAGTTCTAACAGTAAGACCAATGAAATCACACCAGACAATCATGACTGTACGATTTACAAGACTTTTTGTTGCTCTGGAGCTAAGTACTATACGAGCTTTCATGAACAGCAGAGCCTCTCTTTCCAATGTTCAGGAATTCCTACTCCTAACAGCCTTCCACAGCAACAAAAAACATGAAGATACTACCTTGCTAATTCTTTCCAGTCAACCCTTCCAATTTGATTATTTCTTTCTTCAGACTGTCTTACTATAATTTCATGTGGATCTCACCAAGGATTTCTGACTGGATCTTGCCTTGTGTTTTATTCAGGTTTATTCAGTCTACTTGCAGGTACTTGAGGAAGTCTTATCCGAGTCCAATAGTCCAATAAACTGTTGGCTTAAATGCTCCATATTTATTATTCCATCTCATCTTTGCACAAAACATGATTTACAACATATACTGTAAAATATTATGTGCTGCAATTAAACCTGTAGGACAGCTCAATTGTTTAAATTATCTTGCCAATCAGATCAAAAGAAGCAATTCACAACAGGTTAAGTGCCCTGTAATGATTAGGAGAAAAAAAAACTTAAATTCTTCATTATGTTCTGTTTTGGCAAGGAAGAATTCTGTTTACAATCATGCAAGTCTTAAGACTTCCTAAGTCCAGCCAAAAGGATGAGGCATTCCAAAGGCATTGTTAAAAAGCAAGTATCTCAGCTCTTTCGGCAATGACTCTGTTAACATTGAGGACACCAACTGAGATACGAGCTGCTATCTGAATCAATAATCAGGAGTGAGAGTTAAAAAACATGCCCAGAATTGAATACAAGGAAAAACCTTCATCCATGTCATGATCTTTCCCATCTAAGTAAGAAAAAGCCTGAGAATAGCCTGGATTGTCTAAAGGGGCCAATCCCTACCTTGGGAGAGCATAAGTCGCCCTGGGAGCTACCAGAATTTGAGAGGGTATTCAGGTCAGTGACAGACAAAAACCAGCTCCAAGTGAAATGCAGCTGTAAGGTGTGTTACCATATGATTTCTCTGTATTTACTTCTAAATAGAGATTTTTTTTCCTTAAAATTTTGTGAGTATTAGAAATTCATTTTGGTATTACCCTGAGTTCATTCAAAGACTGCAAAGCCTTCTGACCCAAAATTTTACAAGATGGCTCTTCCTGTAAATTTTGAATTCTACCCTTGTAGCCACTGAACCTCTCTGCCACGCAGGACAGCAGAAAATGCCAAAGAGGCAGGGTGTCTCTGGAATTCCAACAACTTTATTACCCCACCACTTCATATCAAGTTTTCAAATCTTTTTCTCAATTAAACCAGAGACTGCCCATTGCCAGAACTGTGACAATGGAATCATTCTTTTAGACATGTTTACATTATTTTGTATCTTCATTTTTTCCCCTGGTGATGTTTTTATAGTGACAAGAAAATTAATAAATCACGCTATAATTATTATAAAATTTAACCATTTATTTGCTTAGAATTTTTTTAATGAGTGTCTTTGCCTTAAGAACTGGTGTACCAGCTAGAGAATCCTACTGACTACTCATCACATCCAGCTCCTAAACAAGATGCTATTGAAGGTGCTCTGTAGGAATGGCCTTGTTTGGGCTATGGAAGTGATGGGAACTTGGCACACAGTTGAAGACAATCAACATCGTACAACCAAACTGTAGCAAATGAGCTGCTGTAATATTTCACCTGTTTTGTAGACTAAGTACTTGGTTTGCAAGAAAACGACTATGTGCTGGATAATTTCCTCTTTCTGTGGCATGGGCTATTTCTACTCTGAAATCTGGCTTTTTTTTTTTTTCTTCATCCTTATAATGCTACCGCACTCCTTTTTTGCTCTCTGCTTGGCTCTTTGAAAAGTGTGTGGAATCTGACTATACTAATGTCACTTAATCTCTTTTAATTGCCAAATTGCTTCTTATTCAGATCCTGATCAATCCAGAAACTCAAAAAAAAAAAAAAGCCAGCATGTAGGGGGACATGATCTAAATCTACAGAAGTCCTAATAACATGTATTAGAAGTCCTACCTGTATCACACAGCAAAACCAGCAGTACAACTGCAGTAAAAATCAGAGGCATGTGCATGTGTAGAGAAAAGGGCAAAAAAGAGAAATGAAAGGCTAGCAAAAAAGAAATAGTTGAGGGATGAGTAGACACCTCACCCAAGAACACCAGAACTTCCAGTAACTGTGATGTTCTAATTAACAATGGAAATTAACAACTGACTTGAAAAGATCTTGCACAGACTGAAATTTCTGCCTCAAAATTGAAGCAACAGGTCATGCAGCCAAAAACCTGACTACACACATCTCCAGAGGTAAACCTGAAAATAACCTTCCTTAACGAGGGAGACAAAGAAAGAGCTTTTTCCTACAGTTCTTTCAAAATCTGAGACACAACGGGGTCATACTGACACACTATTGCCCTTAAGAAAAAATAGGGAAGGTATCTATGCCTGGATGGAAGCATTCGTATTTTCCACGTAATACACAACCGCCATTAACTGAAAATGGCTGAAAAGGAAAGTGAGAAAATTCAAAACTACTCTTTTGAGTAGAGTAAGTTTGGTCTGTTTTGTTGCAGAAAAAAACACTAAAGGTCTCAATTTAAAAGAGTTCAGAAATTTTCTACTAAAATTACAAACTACAGTCTTCTTTAATTACCAGACACTTAAAAACATAAGGTTTGATTCCAAATTGTAATTTGAGGGGAGGAAAAACTCACTTTAATAAGCAAAAGCCTTCTGATTTCTTTTTTACCCCTGTTAAATGGAATACACTGAGAATGAGTATCTAAGAGGAAAAACTCCTGAGAAGTGCTGATACTTCAGAAATACCAGAAGTAGCTCCTAGCAGGTGACAGCTAAGAAAAAAAACAGTCCTTAACTAATCTAATAGTTCTAAGAATTCCCAACGGAAGTTTCCCTTGAAGATGTTGTCAAAAGACAAAATCTTTACAAGATGGCAATTTACAGATCAAACTTCAGAGTCCAAAAGGCTTCTTGAGCAAAATGGAAGTTGTGAAGGAAAAGGCCATACCACCATCTGAACTAAAATCTATTCTAAAATGAAATTCAGTAAAATATTAACAAAAAAATAAAGATCTAAAAATACACTAGGGGAAGATAGGAAACAAAAACAGACATAGGAAGGGAGTAACTATATAAAAACATGTACTAAGACTGATAACCTACCTGAAATTTCAATCACTCTAAGACTCCTGGAAAAACTCTAGAATGTGGCAATTTGAGCAGCATGAAGTGCATTAACAGGAAAAGAGACATCTAAAATTATTCTATTTACTTTTATCTGACTACTCATCCACTGAAGTAATAAAATACCCAAAATAGTATTCTGGTTTTGTATGTTTAAAAATATTTTTCTACAATAAAAACCAGACTTATTAAAAATGTATTAAAATTTTCACAATGAATTCTAAAAATTACTTAACTATATAAAAAAATATATACCCAGCTACGACGTATGGAAATTGTCAAGCATACCTGGTTTACCACTAAACATTTTGTTTCCTGTATTAAGTAAAACAGAAGTGGATCATGTGAAAGTAATACACTTTTCCAACACTGGGGAAGGGGAGAGGTAAATAACCAACAAGCCTAACAGTGGGTTTCAAAGTATAGTGCCTGGTACTGACACATGGAAATGGCTGGCTACACTGTCTTATTTGTTGTTACTTTAATCTACTAAATCAGAGTACCATACAACCATAAATTCACTATAGAAATTCCTACAATTATTTTTCAAATCAGCAATTATTGCCGATTGTCAGAGGGGTGCTACATGATTGAATAAGAACAGACAAGATCAAGGCAATTTTGCGTTCAAGATATAAAACACAATCATGATGTTGTAGAAGTGTTGGCCCTGTCTTCTATTCACCAAATACTGCACATTGTATTCACTGTATTTGAAAAACAACAGATGTAAAGGTACTCTCTCCATGAAAGTGTATATAAATTACGCTAATGTCAAGCCACGCAGTGGGAAATGTGATGTGATAAAAAACTAGGACTTAAATATAAGCAACTAAGAAACAAAGAAAACCAACCAACCAAAGGAAGTAGAGACGTCATACAGAAAGAGAGAGCCAGAAGATTTTAAGAGGCAATAACTTGTTTGAAACAATACCTTCCCAAACTACGTGTATGCAACACGGCCAAGTTGTTCAAATATGCTTTTCTCTCACCTGAAAGATTTCCATCAGTTTCATCTGTCGGAAGACTGGCAACACTGGTAGAATCCATTCCTTGCTGGAGGTCCACAATTTTCCTTCGTAGTTGTTCTATGTCACTTTCTTTACTATCCAGCTGCATCTGGAGCTCATTCCTGTATGTAGATTCTTCTGCTAGTTGCTGTATTTATATACACATGCATAGTTACTGTGTTACCAAAAATATGGCAGCCAAGTATTCTGAAAACAAAACTCATTACTGTTTTTTTAATATATGTAGATACTTTTGATAGAATTTAAATAAACTACTACAGAAGAAGTTTTTGTTTAGCCTTGGAAGGAAAAAAGTTAAATACCAAAGATCCAGTGATGTATTCAGTCTGATTCATCTACTAAATTACTATTTGTTATGAAAAGGAGACCATCTGCCAGTGAAATGAACTGACAGTTTCCTACCTGTTAGCGTGCTAGATAGTATTCAGGTTTTTAATCTTTGCAATATATCAGTAAATTCCACAGTTAAAAATTATGGGGAAATGAATGAAAACAAGCACAGTTTGACACTTATCAAGTTCCCTGCCTCACTAAAATTCTGTAGCCTGAAAATAAACATCTGAAAATAAAATTGTTTTCAAAGAGACCAGGAGCTATACATTTTTCCTTTGGAGATACTTCCACAATGTGACAAAGAAATTAAATTATTTTACCGCTTGCATTTCATTGAGCTCCTTTTGGTATTTCACTACCATCTGATTGAATTTCTCTTTTTCTTGATTGAGTTCTAATTGGAGTTTTCGGTTTTCCTTCTCCTTCTTCCTCAAATCTTGCATGTTAGCTTTCTTTCTGTCTATTTTAAAATCTTTCCGATTCATTATCTCAGCCAGTTTGTTGACAGCCTGTTAAGAAAAAGGAGAACCAGTAAGAAAAGTGATATATGCAGCATGTTTCATACAAAATTTCTCAGTTCCCCTAGTTACAGGATTCAATTAAAAAAAACCTTCACCAACATAAACAGTCCCTTACAATCAAAATAATATTGAAAAGAACACAGCATCAAAACTTACTCTTTCAACTGTAAATACCAACAATGCATATTGTACAGCATGGTTAATATAAACTTCATTTCAACAGAACTAAGAGTTAGGTCACAAAAGCAATAAACCCGAAGTATTTCAGTTATGTGCAGTAATTATTGCTATTAAATTGCATAAAAAGTTGTACCTGTGTCTTCAGAGTTCTTTCATTGTTTATGCTCTTCTCATAATGCATTCTAATATTATTGATTTCCTCCTCTTTTTTCATTTTGTAATCTGTTAAAATAATATTCAAGTTTGCAGTATTTAGTACAAGGTAAGTATTTTTAAACTTAATTACTTCTATAAGTGCATCTTTCTTTCCATTCTGTTTTCCTGTTATTTCCCTTTTTGAGCAAAATACCAGTTTGCAAAGACAAAGATTACCAGCAACACTACTACAATGACAGAAAATTACCAGAAGGATGTATCAGAAAGGCACAAAGATGAAATGCTAAAGCCAACATCCAGCCCAAAGTAATACAGAAGATAAACAGCAATGTCTTCTTCCACTTCTCATTTCTGCACATATGATTTAAATTCAATCGTGCTTCAGAACAGATCAATTAAAACTCCAAACACGACATACCTTCCTCTTGTTTCTTGAATTTTTCACTGATCTCGGTGTTTTCCTTTGTTATTAAATCAACATCTTTGGTTAAAGTGTTATTTGTTTCTTCCAGCTACATGAAAAGAAACACATTTTAAAATAAAGACGTAAATTCTAAAAATATTTATAATATTATTTTAAATACCCTTAATCCCATAAAAACCATTTACTTAGAACACCTTCTGCCTAGATGAACTTTTAAAAAATGCTACTATTCTTCAGTGCTGCTTTGATTTACCAGAAGGCTCAAAATACACTTGCCCCAGAAAAAAAAAAACCATTGTAGAACTGACAATACTGTAGTATATAATTAAAAATCAACTTAAGCAACTTAGATTGTCAGTTACGGAATGTGGCAATTTTCAATTAATTTACTGTACTTTGGAAACACTAAGATGCAGAAGCCTGATACCTTGAATCCAGACAGAGAAGTAGCTGATAGATGCTGGAACTCCAGTATTAAGGGCTAGAGTAGTTACAAGGCATTTACTGCTAAACAATTGTCATAGATCATGAAAATCGGATCAAAATAAAACTAAATTTGGTCTAAGACAAAGCAGACATAGGTAAAGACGTACATAACTTGCAAAAAAAAAAGTTGGAAAGGAAAACCATGACACTTTGAATACGTGAGAATGTTTGCTGCCACTGCCAGGATCACTTAAATATATATGAAAAACCAGACATAATTGTATTCTTGAATAAAGGTTTTGTTTGAAGCCTACACAAATGATTGTGTATCAAGCTGTCTGACAAAAGTATTAGAATATTTGAAACCAAAAAACATATTGGCAAGAAGGTATTCCTTTGATGCCACAGAGACAGTCTTCTAAATGCTGCTTAAGAAATGGTATTCTGGCGATCTCAAGCTTAAAACAGCACATTTATGAAACAAACACTATTTGCACTATCTTTACGCAGAGATGGAATATCCATGGTAGCACTAACAGAAAGCTTTGAGCAACTGAGTCAAGTTCAGTTACACATGGAGTTTTACACCCCCAGGATTTTTAAGAAAACGTGCATAGCTGATGCTAAATGGGAAAGGATAACAACGCTAAAATAACTATGTTACATGTGTCTTGCTCTTTGAGACTTCTCATTTAAAGAGGTTTATCAACCTCATACTAACACTCAAAAGCCATGCTATAAAGTGTCTTCAAAAATTACAGTTTGAGGTTTGGGTTATGAAACTCAAGACTCTCAAAGTGGGTGTTTTTTATAAAGGCTAAATTACTTTGCAGTAAGAGTCTCTAATACACTGCTCCACAAATTTACAAGATTTAAATAATACACTTGGGAATGACAAGAAGTAAATACAAAAGGCTTCATCACTGAATTATAGACATTCAATTGATTTTCATTCTGGCTTCACCTCAGATTAATCAATTCTGTTTTTTAGGGATGAAATTAAATTTAAATGTTTAAGGTTCCAAGTGAGCCCAAAACTTAAAATACTTAATTAGTTACCACTTATGATCACAACAAGACTTTATAAATTAAAACCATGAATTTCTGTTTCCCGTTGGCAGAGATTTATACACGCATTAATAACAGTTCATTTACCCTTCTTATGATGATGTCCTTATCAGTCAATTCTTGCCTGTGCCTTGATGCAGCTTTTTTGCTTTCCTGACTCAATTCATATAACTGCTCTTCAGCAAGTGCCCGTGCCAGCCGTTCTGACTCAGCTTTGGTTTCAGCTAAATCCAACTGGGTAGTGAGTGTTTCTCTGTAAAAAGGACATTAAGACTTCCTTTTCCTATGCAAAACACTCCAAATTTTCAGGAAGACTATCAAACCCAAATTATACCACTCAGCTAACGGTCATTATCTCAGCTTAAGAAAAGCAGGAGTTACAAAACTGCATTCTGGACATTTATATCTTTTGATGGTCCATGAATGCCACAGAAAATTACTACAATTTCATTAACATTTCAATCATCCATGAAACACCAAGACATATTTTCCTGCCTTTGAGGAACAGAAAATAAAATTAAATTTCATGTACAGAGCTGTCCATCAAAAGATACTTAACTCACATTTGCCCATTATCACAATTCCCATACTTACATCCAAGTGAGAAACATTTATTATGAACATAAGATTGCAGAGAACAGTGAGGGAATAGAATACAAAAAATCCATTAAAAAGTAAGAAAAAAAATAAGTAACCCCAAGAAGAATAAGGGAAGTCTTGCCTATCTCCTCCTCCCTTCCCATTTTTTAATATTTGGCTACCACTCCTGAACAATTTCGCAGAGACACATGTATTTCCCTCCTACATCATATTTATTAACACAATATCTCTTCTTTCTCCCTTTCTTAGCCTACCAAAATGCATTATGAACACTGTACATAACCTCTGCCCTTCAGACTGTTTTCCAATGCTGATGCTCAAGCAGAAGAGTCACAGACTTTAGAAGAAACTGTACTTCATGCATAAGGCTACAGTCTCCTTCTTCAGAATATGAAAGAAATTGGAAAAACAAGCTTAAAAAATTTTTCTTATTTGATACCTTAGAAAATAGTATATCACAATTAATAGTTGTTACAATAACTATTTTTGCTGTAATCAGAAGTATACTAAATTTCAAATTCAAAGACTGTTCATTATCTTTTTATCAAATTATTTTATTGACTATAAAAATATATTAAGTAATTATCAGGATAATATAATCAAATTTTAAAAGCTGGTGAGATGATTACCACAAATTGGAATGCTTTTTCAAATTTTTAAATCTTACTAAATTCTCAGAGAAGTCACTATTCTTCTTACAGACATTGCAATGTCCAAAGCAAATACGAATAACCATATTTGGTTTTGTCAGTCAGTACAGGTAACATCCTATGTATCTGCCATCTTACAACACGTTATGGAACACTTTTGAGGTCTTTTTCTGAAGGAATTAAAACATCTTAAATCTGAATCAAAGTATTCATTAGTGAGACAATACTACATGGAAAAACTTAGGTGTATGTGAGAAATATAATGGGCATACTTTTCATTTTGCAACTCCTGCATTTTTCTTTGCGTTTCTTTATTCTTCTCATCAATTTCTTCTTTCAGTTCCTTAACCTGAGTTTTGTAAAGTGTCTGTAAAAGAAAGCATAAAAATGAATAATTAGTCAAATTTCATACTGACATTCTTACTTGTTTTCAGCCTAGCTAGTTTTAATTTGTCAAATCCCAACACATGCCAATATTGTCACTAATGAAATTTCCTTCTTCCTGCCTCTCCGAGATGCTTCGTTCCAGTTTCTTTTGGGTAGGGAATTTTCTATTTTCTAGTCTGTTTTCCTACACAGCTGCACAAATACATCTCCTGCACAAGAGAAGGAAGGCACTGGGACACAACAGAACAGGTCTCCTAGAGACAACAGGACAAAACTACATCCTCTTGTAGCATCCCTGTCTGAAAATGTTAGTCAAACAAGCTTAGCACCATTTTGTGCTTTCATCTGTTGCATTCTCTTTGTGTCCGTGTACCTTTTCTCTTAGAATCTTAATTTTTTCTGTACAAACCTTCTCTTAGTAAGTGATTCAGCTGAGGCCTGATTCATGTGAATGACTTCTGTGAATCACTTCTGTTCTTAATTACTATATTGTTATTAACAGCAACTGTAATTCTGAAAGTTAAAATCTGATCTTTTACAGTAAACTACTTTTGCTAAATATTCAGACTGAATTATTAATGTCTCATTTAAACTACATTTTAGTGAAAAAAAGAAAAAACTGGGAAACACATTGTTCTGCATCTTCTTATTAGCAGTATGTCATGGAAAAATGCACAAAAAGCCGTTGTAACAGAAAATGAAATGACAATCATATGGAGTTTAGGAAACATAAACATTTTTATTGCCTCTTCAAGGCAGAACCAAATTTAAAAATATTTCCCAAAGTGAAATGAGCCTGTCTACATTCACAAATGTATTTGAAATTCAGATGTTACAGAGAATCTCATGCTATTATTTTGTTTCCCAGAGATGAAACAGATGAAACTAAATCTATGAAATGTACATTTTGGCTACCTGGAGTACCTAGTCAGGTTCTTCAAGGATTCAGGTGCAGAGATCGTATCTTTTTAGAATAAGGAATACATGCAGAATGCTACTGAATCTATGGTTCTTAAAAATAAGTATCATAGATCAATAGCATGGAGTTATTTTGAACTCTCTACAAAGTTTGCAATTATGTCAGAAAAATATCTCTTTTCCAACCTCAAAGAACAACTCTAATGAATAATTCAGTTAAGAGTTACTCAATGTAATATAGAAGTTTTGACAAACAACAAGGCAACATTTGAGATACACCATCGAATTCTCTCTAATACTTTGTTCCATTTTTGTATTTCAAACAGGATTTTCTGAATTCCTGATTTATGTATACCAGGCTGTTACTTATATTTTTAAAAATTTAATATCAACTATTCGCTGTTAAATGATTTTACATCAAAATGTAGCACACACAATTCCTTACAAGTCTTACCGAAAAATACTGCTCAGCTTCAAGCTGATCCTGAAGCTCACGCATCTGACCTTCATTTCCTCTGTACTGTCTTTGAAGGAATAGAAAAAGGAAACATTTAAAAAGTCAGCTACTAACAAAAGACAAACACAATTTCTAACCAGAGCAGCATCCTACAATGATCTTCCATTTGCATACACATTATTTCACAGAGTAACAGTTTGCTGTATCCTAAAATTCTGATTTAATACAGCTCTTATTCTAAAATGACGATCATTTCAGTATGTAATTTAGAAGCCAATAAGTACTCTAAATGAAAAGTTAAGTCAGCTGAAGGAATATGTGATAGAAGTCTAAATAATGAAAAATGTCTTCATTTTAAGTCCGTTTAAGAAACATTACAATAATGAATCAGGCAATAAAAGGGAAAACCTACTGACTCTTATGTACTATAAGTCTGATATGATTTAGTAAGTAGCATCGGAGTCAATCCGTAAAGAAGTCACTCAAATAAAAGAGGCCTATATATATACATATATGTATGTCATATTTATATATATATGTATGTATGTACCTTAACAATGGTGAGTCAAGAATTGTTCTGCATCATAGCTCATAACAAAAATATTCCAACACTGAAGGCTACACAGAAATCATAACATGCAGCTACATAGAAATCATAACATGCAGCTAAAAATACTCTTTTAGTTTAGGAAAAAATGCCTGTGCACCAGAGAACTTTATTCACTAGCAGGAACAGGCAAAACAGTACATATAAAATTAAGCCATTTTTTCCATTTCACTTCAGGTTTTTACTTACTTTGCAAGCTGAGCCAATTCAAATTCCAGTAATCTCTTTGCTTCCAACAATGTATTGATTTCCTGTTTCAGCTGCTTCTCAGAACCCTTCAAGTTATCAGCTTCAAAAGCTTGTGCCTTTAATTCATTCTGTGCCATTATTCGCTTATTCGTCTCTTGCTCTAGCTGAAGTGTCAGATTCCTCACCTAAATGAGAAATATTTCTACTTAGGAGCCTTTGCTAAATAACCAATTGCATGAGGCTGAAGCAGTTTCATATATGGATTATTTTATATTAAACACCACTGACAATATGCTATATCATGTACCATTTGTCAAAATATTCCCTAAATCTCCGAGAATTTTAGTGCAATAATCTTACACAAGGCTACTGCCTGGCTATGATGCTGCAGGATGATAAAGCTTTCCCATTTTTAGCTTATTTCAAAGTCCCTGATTTGTTTTAACTTATCTAAAAGACTACAACGGAAGAAACCCAAATTGTCTGCAAACCTTTCCATGGATTTCAGATCTTAAAAACCTCTCACCCTAGGAAAAAATGCAGCTTACCAGCTACATAAAAACTAATTTACATGAGTTGTGACCTCTAAGAAAGGTGTCATAAACTTCACTCCCACTGTCCCGCAAAGAAAATGTAAGGATGAAGCTATTATTCTTAGTACCTAGTTTTCACAGTCAATATTATAATTCCATTTCCTTGAACAGAAAGAAAGAATGCAAACTAGACAACACAAACTCGGATCTGTACATCATCCACATCAGACTGCACAGTCAAATTCACAAGCAAATTTTTTCTTTAAAAAAAGTGAAAACACAAAAAAGTGTGTTATATTGAATGGAGGTTCAAATATGTAAATCATGCAGGAGTTATGAAACAAGCAGAAATTACCTAAACCTACTCAGGACAACAATTATCCTCAATTCTACTGAGAGGTGTATTATACGAGGAACTCAGTGTAAGTGAATTTAATTTTCTATTTCTCAGTGCAACTCTAATTTCTTATTTATATAGAAAATTATTAGTGATCAACATTTTACTTACTTCATCTTCCAGTCTCTCCTTTTGCTGAAGAAGGTGTTCCAGTTTCTGCTGAGATTGCTTCAGATCAAAGTCCAACATGGAACACTGTTTTTCAGCTTGAACTATTCGATTTTCTGCCTTTTCTCTTGCTGCCCGTTCTTCCCTTATCTTTTTTTCCATTTCTAAAAACGAATAAGGAAAGAAAAACAACAAAAATGAGTATGTAGCATCTGCAAGCATACATTTGTAAAAACAGTCTTAAATATCTGAGTATTTTTCAGACCCTTTTGTTCAGCTATTTAAGCTCTTCTGCTGTTTGATGGACTGATTACTAAGTAAAAAGATCCTGGCATTATTACAAGGAACACTAAAAAAGAAATATCATTCCAATCTGCAGTCAAAGCACTGGAATATTATCATGACAACTGAAAGATAAATAGTGAAAGAAGTAAAAAAGCGCTGATTCTTGAAGTAATCATTATGTATAAGGCAAAGTTTCATTTCTGTGAATGGATAGTAGAGCAAAACAAAATAAATTCCACCGTTTATGTTAACTCTAAAAACTATATTTAGGTACTGATGACCTTCACAGAGGAAACCTGACATATTCTATTACGAGATCAAGACACATCTTTGATTCATGGATATACACAAATAAAATAAATTCCTCACTTCACTTCAGATAAGCCTAATACAACACTGGTATTTTTAATGCGGTTACACAGGAATAAATGCTCTAAGACATCTCTCTTGATAATGCATTCTTTCAATTCTGTTTAGCATTAGCCAGAATTTCAAGATTCAATAGCATTTTAGAAGCCACAGAAGGCTTTGAATTCAAAATGCAGTAAGGTATGCAAACCATTAAGAACAACAGAATTTTTATGAAATAGCATGTTAGAGAAAATAATTTAAAATGTGTAGTTTTAAGATTTTGATATCCATTTTCTTCACACAAGGAATTAAACACTTGTGTAAGAGTACTACATTGAAAGACAGTGTCTATTAAAATATCAATCAAAACATGTTTTATGATGTATTTACCTGAAACTCGCAGGAAACACTTACCACACATTGCAGCTGATCTTGCCTCCTCTATTGACTGGTGTTTGTCAGTTAACCGCGCTTTAGTCACTTTGTGCTCATTGACTTCTTGTTCTAACCGGTCTTGTAAGGATTTCAGCTTGTAGTTCAAATCTATCTCTAAATTATTCTTTTCCTAAAGATTAGGAAAAAGTTACCAGATTTCTGTAATACCTGAGAGGATCACATTTTTATTCTCTTTTTTATTATTAATTTCTTGTTAACAAGAGATTATCAATATTATTTTCCACACTTAGTAAAGAGCAGTAACAGACAAAAACTGTACTCAGTGCTCTGGAGAAAACTTCATTAACTTTGTTTCAGTAGTCAAAATTTGTAAGATAATGGAAACTTCTTGGTTTGAATAATCTGTAATCACCTAAATTGGAAACATACAACTAATGAACTGACATCCTAGAGCACAGAGGAATCTGAATTATTGTTACCTGCATGGAATTGTGTTATTTCATTGCCAGGATTGCCAGGCATTAACAGTAATTCATCAAACAAGCACTGGAGATGTGCTCTGAGAGACAAGGACTTGCTTTTGAATAAATGCTTGACATAACAACCACCTAGAACAACTAAGGATGGAAGGACAGAAAAAAATTCAGCATCAAAGTTGATCAAAAGGCCTGCCTGGCACTGATCCAGTCAAATAAAAATCCAGTAAAAGCAGAAAAAAAAATCAGATTTTTAAGAAGTTCAGAGATTTTCAGAAGCAAGTCTTTGCAGTCATAGCTAGGCAGGCAGAAAAGGATTCCTTGCAATTAGCAGTAGGGCTGGATCCTTGAATCAGTGACAGGGAATGACTATCACAATTTTTATGCCCAATGCTACAAGTAAAAACTACCTGAGGCCTTGTGAGACCATCCTGATGAGACCGTAAATTAGCAGTACTTAGTTAATAACTTAAACACAAGACTGATTTAGAGCAATACTGGACTTGGAAACATCAATAAATAATATTTGAAAATATAGTCAAAAGTTGTCAAAGAGCATCAGCCTCAACATCATTTCACCATACCTTTTCTGAATGATTAAGCATATCCTGTGCTTGTTTTCTTTCCACTTCTACTCTTTCAAGGTTGTTTTTAATGTTTTTAACTTCTTCTTGTAAAGCTGTAATCCGAACTGCCACAAAAAAAATCAAATACCACTCAATATTAGTTACTTTACTTAAATCAATTTGCTTTGAAACTTTTATTGATTTCTGGGCCCATAAAATATTTCAAATACTTCAAATTTTTCAGCCACGCAAAGGCTGTACATTGTAGAGGAAATGGATCTTTTTAGACACTCTTTATGCACATCATCAGTATCAATTCACAAAAACCAATCATGCAAAAATGGTTCCTACCTTCCATCACTTCCAATATCTAATAGTCAACATTTCTTTCATTATCCTAAATTCTGCTATGCTGTGGAACAAGCACCTCTCCTGATGCTAACTTCACTAACACATACATAAGGCACATTACACAGAAAATCAGTCTCGAATATATCTATGTGTACTAACACAACACATATTCACCTAAGCGTGACTCAAATCATGGGGAAGTCAGGCACTGGAACAGGCTCCCAATGGAACTGGTGGAATCACCATCCCTGGAAATGTTCAAAAGATGTGTGCACTTGGGGACATGGTTTAGTGGTGGATTTGGCAGTTCTGGGTTAACAGCTGGACTCAATGATCTTAGAAGTTTTTTCCAACCTAAACCATCCTATGATTTTAAGTGTTATGACATGGAAAAAGGAACTATTCCTCCAACTGCACAGCATCTACCCCTGTGTGGCATCGGAAGTTTATACTAAATACTAAGTAGAATCACTTGGTTTGGAAGGGACCTCTGAAAACCATCTAGTCCAACCTCCCTGTCACATGCAGGGATATCTTTCACTAGGCCATGCTGCTCAAAGTCCCATCCAACCTAGCCTGAAACACTTCCAGGGACAAGGCAACAAGAGTTTCTCTGGGCAACCTGTCCCAGGGTCTCACTATCTTTATTGTAAAAAATTTCTTCCTATATCAAATGTAATTCCACTCTCTTTCAATTTAAAACCCTTGTCCTGTCAGCACAGGCCCTGGTAAAAAGTGTTTGTCTTATAACCTCCCTTTTAGTAAGGAATGGAGAGTCCTCATCAAAAGCTGGCACCTCATGGAAACTCAATACTGCAGACAGATGGTGTAAAATGGCAAGTTAGGAGTCAGGGTCCATTAGCACAGGCATAGTCATGAATTAATGCATCTGAATAGTTTCTAGTGTCTAGAATCAGTACAAATGATAGAAAGTTTCAAGCACCTTGAAAAAAGAGATTCCACATCTGCATTCCTTACTGTGCTCTTCACCTTGCTTATAAAGTAATGTAGAATCATCATAAAAGAAAATAAATGCAAGTGAACAAAAAGATAGCTTTCTCCACAAGTGAAAAAAGAGAAAGTGCAGGATATGTGAACTTGGTCACAACATAAGGCACTAAGATGGTGTTGCATCTTCTCTAGCACTGTATCAGCTCTCCATATTTTAGCACTACTGGACTCAGACTTTTAGTCAAGGCAACCCCAGTCACAATCAGTGCTTGACACTCTGATTTTGATATTCTCTCTCCCTCCCAAGAGCTGCTCAACATGATCAGGAAGACAGATCCAATCTTCAGAAATTGCTCAGTCACACTTTGTTTACAGGTTGCCTTTCCTCCCATTATCTAACTGCTTCAGTTAATAAAGTAGGGTTATCACATTTTTTTTTGGTAAAGTATAAATATAGAATAATTACCCTGTAGTTCTCCAATCATTTCAGATCCATGACTTCTGTCCCTTCGTTCTGACTCCAAAGCTGCTTGTAGCTGGTAATAATCTTTCTCCACCTGCAGTTTTGTGCTTTCCAGAACTCTGCACCTTTCCTGCAGTTCTCTATTCAGTGATTCTACCTGACTTAATGACTTGCTCATTTCTGTGTTACCCTTTCTTAGTCTTGCAGCTGTGTCAGATTCCGTCCTCAGCAAATCATTTGATTCTTCTAGCTGTTAGAGTAAACCAGACAAGATTCTCAAATATACAGATTATGGAACCAGTTTTGCTACATTTGAATGCTCAAATCTAAGAAATAATGAAGACAAGGGACACAAACATACTTGTTTTTGTAACTGTGTTATCTTCTCATTCGAAATTTGGGAATGCTGGCTGATTTTTTTCAAGTCTTCCATCTGATCTTTTAGTGTGGACACTGAAGAGAAATTGCACCATTAATACAGCACATTGAAAAAACCCTTTGGGTTTTGTTCTTGGCTTTTTACAGAAATGTACTCAAAACTATTTTTTGCATTAATAGATCTTTTGTTGACTTTTTCCTTCTTATATATATTTTTAGGTCAAATTTTGCGCTTGCAGACCAACAATGCAGAGTGCAGAGAACAGAATTTGGAAGTAAAAACAAAAAAATTGTGTTCAAATAAAAGTAAACTCAAAATCTGTGTTCATTATTTGAAAAGATCCCTTTTCTTTAAAGTTGCATAGCACTTACGATACTATAATACTAAATTATTCCCTAAAACACATCATATACCTCATCACTGTCAATGTTCAGTCAATATTGCATACCTTCATTTTCCACATTACGTCTTTTTTCATTCTCTTGTTCAAATTTTCTTTGGTATTCATTTATCTTATGTTGCAATACCATCTTTTCCTTCTCAATCTGAGACACTGTTGTTTCCAAGTTCTTTCTTTGATTTCCCTGCAATTCAAAGAATTGGTATTTTATACTAACATTTTAAGGAATTATTTCTAAACCAGTATCTCTGCAACTAATTAAACAAGAAAACTGATGCATTGTTTCCAATGAATGGATTTCTGGCTTCCTTGGAAAGGTTTTCAGAAAAGATGGCTTTTTTAATGTCTACATAACAAATTTATAAAACTACTAGAAAAATTGTTGTTAGTATGATTATATCTAAAGTAACTACTAAAATTAGCAAGCGACAACAGAAGAACTCAACAGAAAATCATCCGTATTTTTGTAGTAACTGATTTTGACAAACTGCAGAAAAATTGCAATGAGGAAGACTAAATAAAATATTTAGCAGAGGAAACAGCAATCAGGCATGACTTATAGAAAGAAAGGTTTTTCAAAATGTGTACAAATAAAATATGTATTTCCCAATGCTATGTACTGAAATATCATCATTTGGTCTCAAACTTGAACACAGAACAATTTTTTTTAGTCACAGAAGTATCTTAGAATCACGAAAGTACTATTCCTAACTCAACTCTTTACCCAATTAAAGCAGCTTCAGTGAGGAAAACAAATTACCTCTTCATCCAGTTCTTTCATTATCTTGTCTAGCTTTATGTTTGAAGATCTAAAAATAAAACAAGATCATTTAATAGATACATGATACATACTGTTTTTCTAGTGAAATAATTTGTGACCATTACTATAGTGAACATTTATATTTCCACTAATGCTATTTTGTAATGAACATTTAAAATTGAAGACAATCAATCATTAGAAATAATTAGTAAAATGCATCATTAAATATTTATCAACTTTGTTGTAGATTAAATAAGCAAAATTTTAGGTGCCACATTTTATCCCTTAATCTGCAAATGTAAAAAGAGTGTACACAACAGATTATCCTTAAGATTAGAATACCCTGATAAGCTGCTAAAATTTCCTCTAGTTGTGACTTCCAAATGTCTAAAATAGTTCCTTAATTCCACAGTAGACAACTCCCTACTACAGATAAAAAACAGGTATCTGAATAATATTATTTGAAAGTCTCTCTGTTGAAGCAATATATTAGAACACTGGACTACAGAGAGTGAGGCTAAACACACAGTAAAGCCTCATTTAACTGGCAATAATATTGACACATCCACTGCATTTTTGTGGACAGCTATCCCTCTTCAAAGAGGCAACAAAAAGGAGCCAGACAAGCCAGACAAAAAAGGGGCAGTCACAGCAATATATCCTATTTGCTAACTCTGCAGTGAATGGTATGACATACCAGAAGACACAGATGTGCTCTGACAACTTCAGCAGCACTGCAGGAAGACAGCTACTGAATATCCTTCAAGAATGTACATCCTGCTTGTGGAGAGCAATCAGAACGTGCCAACAGTGAACTTGTGTTTAAGTAAGCAACAGTGTCACACAGCCTAAATCGCACCAGACCATTCTGGTTAGCAGTTTGCACCTAAGTATCTTGTACAGCTACACACTATGGTTCTAACTCGAAAGCCTAAATTGTTCAGGTATCATCCTATACCTAGTGCTGCCTCCTGGCAGTCCTTCAGGAAATGACTTCAAAGGAAAAGCTAACAGAAGGGGAATTTAGTTTGCATGAATCTGAGTAAAAATGTCTGATTATCAGAAAAGAAAAAATTCAACTGTTTGTTCTTAAGCGTAGCTGCAAGAAAATGCGTATTCTCACACAGCTGCTTCTTCGACATGGTAGAAACAGGACTTTAGAAAGCAAATAATTGTTCTTATATGGCAGTCATAGAAAAAAAAGTGGTTTTCCAACAAGTACCCTGTATTTAATTAATAAAACAGCTAATTAATTTTAATAATCCAATATATGCCATATGTACAGAATCTCACATCTTGAAAAAAAAAAAGAAATCACCATGATGAGTGCATACCTCAGTCCAATAAAACATCTGAACACAGAGATATCAAGTAAACTCAAACACTTAAGAGTTCAAAAAGACCATGTGTTTCATGGGTGTCAATTAAAAGAAAACATTTTCTTTATAGAACACTCAAGAAAATTTTAGAATTACTTAAACCAGTACCTAGAACTCCCTCGGAGAACTACAGTAGCATTCTTAGCATTATCCTGGTAATCCCTAAAGCAGTAACACAGAACTGAAGTGTTACATTTTTTTAAACTATGTAAACAATTGAAGTTCAAAGTCTCACCTGCACTTTTGCTCCATTTCATCTTTCAACTGCATTTCATTGTGTAGCTGTTCTTCTAAGTCATAGATCATCTTCTGCATATTTTCCAGCTTTAAGTATATATTTGTACATGAAAGAACATGCATTAAATTTAGAAACTTTAAAGAAGTATTTAATAATATTCCACTCTGCCTACATTGTATCACAGCTTACTCTCTTCTACCAAAATAACACATTTCATCTTATTAAAATGTGATGCATTCCCCTTCCCCCTCCCTCCCCAAGAAATTTAATTACAAGAAATAACACAGTTTTTTTCTTTTCCATGCACAGAAAATATTAGGGTCTCTTCAAAATTCACTAAGCTAAATGAAATCCTCCTTGTTTTACATATCTTCACAATCTGACTAAAGATCTTATTGCCAAGATATAAGAAAGCACTTTAGTTAGTCTCAAAATTTCTTCTTCTAGCAGGAACCACCACATGTATTTTGCAATGCATCTTCAAGCTCCCAACAAGTTCAGGAAGCAGAACCAGGCCTGCCAGTTATCAGCAATGGGGAGAAAATGCTCTTACCACCAATTATTTAGTCAGAGATCATTTTTACAGCTAGAACTGTACTAAGGTTTGAAAAACAGTAACAAACTTCAGATGTTATTACAGCATATTATTGCATAGCATGTACTGTTTGCCAGCAGGATAAACCTAGAAATTCATTCTTTTCATATAGTCTCAAAATATCTACTTTCTACCATATCTCTAGGCACAAATAATTCCAACATCAAATCCTTAGTTAACATGATGGTGTCAGCTTTGAGGTAGCTCATTAAGTCAACATCATGCTGATTTCATTATAAACCTTTGCACTAATATTGTCAGGATTTCAGCCTATTTAGTTTTTCCACATTTTCCTCAATGGTCTTGGAAATGCATAGAGAAGCACTACATTCCTAATCTAGACTATATTCAAAGCAACATATTCAAGTGGTTCTGATCCTTTACTTTCTTGTTTCCTGTTTTAACTCCAAAATCTTAAAAAACCTCCAAAAATCAGACATTTCAGCACTTAACAGAGCAGCTCTGGAAAACAAATTAATGGTGTAACACACAACATAACAATATCTGGATCAGACAATAGCTGTAGTTAAAAAGAAGAGATGGCCTCTAATCTAACTTTGGGGGAAAAGGAAGGACCAGTATACAACGCATTTATCTCCTTGGTATAAACCACCAAGAAGTAAAGCAGGAAGCAAGACTATTTAAAGGCTCTCACTTTAATAAGAAAGACCACAGCAAATGCCCCAAAACAGAGGATAACGCAGTTTCAATGCTCTTCCATTTCTTTTTACTCATGTTATAGCCCTTCCAGACAGGGTGCACAGAGGAACTAAATGGGATAGATGAGAAACAGGTCTAAAAAGACATCTGGCAACTGAGGCATTTCTGTACTGACTCCTATTAGCTTGGATCGTTATCGCATCCTCTTGCGTCTCTCTGTCTCTGGATGTTCTCACATCAGGCAGTACCCCAGGGGACCCATCTGAGCTCGCTGAGCAGTCTAATTATATCAGTAGGAGACAACAGGCTTCCGGCCAAAGTTCTGCACAATCTGCTATCAATAGACTGAAGAATACCTCAAGAAAATCCTGAGTTACAATTAACTCAGTATAAAAGCACTCTAAGTTTTAGTTTGTTCTTGGTTTCCATTTTGAGTAGGAAGCAGGGCAGGAAAGGACTATAGAAAAGCCAGTCTGCAGCAAAGAAGTCAAGAAAAGTCCCTCTATCTGTCACACTTTTTTTTTTTTCTTAATCACTACAGCATAGTGAGTCTGGTTCTGTACCCTGAACAATGAAGAAAACCTAAGATCCAGTGTAAAAGAATATGTTAATCTCCTTTTTCTTAAAATCTAAACTGTTTACAGGCGGTTATAGCAGCACTAAACCAAAGTAAGCAATCAGACCTTCAAAGAGGTTTGATATTCAGAGAAAGGATATTGAATTCAATTTTTCCACAGCATTGTGGCCTAATTCGGTGAAGTTTTACACACTTGAAAAACACAATTAATTTCTTGGAAATTTGTGGCACTCATATCTCTCCCAGAAGACATTCAGTACATCAAAATGCAGAGAGACCAGGTAACATCTTGTGTTATAGTTCCAGAACTGATTAATGTGCTAACCATATGTCAACATTACCGTTTTCATTGCAGCATGTAATGAAAGAAAAACAGCTGAGAAAGAATGGTAGGGTAAAAATACCCTGTAGTAAAGACTTTACATTTATTTAAACCTTCCTATATCACTCAAATCCTTCCAGACCTTCACCTCCCAAAACTGCTAAAATCACAAGACATTTGAATGTATCTGACGATACTGACAGGACAATTGAGGGTTCTTTAACTACACACTGAGAATGCCAAGTCCATTCAGTAACTGTCTTCAAAGTCAACCAAAAGCCAACACACAGTTTTAAGCACTTTCAAATATTTGAAAGTCTGGCTCTGTTTTTAAATTTTACTGTTATCAACAGTCAAATGCTTACAAGGAAAAGAAAACATATCAAACACATCAATATACATAAAGAATCATAACATTTCAATTATTAAATTCAGTTGCCCAATAAAGGACATAATAAGTTCCCCTGTCGTGTACAAATTTTCTCTGGGTAGTGCCATGTGTCATTAAACCTTTATATTGCCAGTTTAACAAAAAAGGGAACACAGATCAGTATCTTTTTTACTCTCAACAGAAAACAGAACAAAATACTAACAAAGTAAATCATAGCCAAAGCCAAGATTTCTTTCAGAGTTAATTATCGATTTTTTGACCATGTTTTCTTCTGGAAAGAATGTAATTTGTAAAATATCAAACCATTCTAAGGGAATAGACTGATTTATATCAGAGCGTAAATAGAATCCAAGCGTTAAACCAAGTCACAAACACCTTACTTAGCGTATCTTCCTGGAAATGTGACTGCCGAGATGCTTGGGAATAAGTAACTGAAAGAATTCCTGACCATTTCTTGCTAGGTGAACTGCTCTAGAAATGCAGATCCTCAGTGCCCCAACTCCCAGCAACTTGTGGGGAAGGCTTGCAAAGGAGCAGAAGGCCCAAGCTTGGTACATTATCTTTCCCCTCTCACTTAGTTCACTGAAGTCCAGACTCCATGGTTGCCACAAAGCTACCCAGGATCAATAAGGCACTCTAAAAATACTGCACAAGTACTTTGATATTTCTAAAGATAAAAACCGTGAATCCTGTTCCACAAAAAAGAGTTTTGACTACTTTATTTAATTCAGGAAAACCAATGCTATATGAAGAAGTAAAATTCTGCTTTTCCAGTAACTTTATTAGGGAGGCCATACTAAAGAGCTAAAAATTATGCATTGGTTTCTCATATCCCAAACACTAAAATAATGTGAGACTCAGATTATTTATCTCAGTTTATATCAGCATAAACTCAAACAGTTCATGTCTATATCTGCAGTAAATTCCTTATTAGGATACAATAAAGATGAAGACATACCACACTTTTGTCCACACTGGAGCCTGTTCTATTATCATTCGAATTTTCTGCAGGAACACCTAAATAACTGTAAAAAACATTTTTAAAGTTATATTTGAAGAGCTGATTAAAGGCATGATTATGAAAAAAAAAGTAAGATAATACAGTCATTCTAAAAGATAACTCCCAGATTTATTGCTCCAAAATGTGGATAATCAAATAATAACATATTCGGATTTAAGCACATTTAATTGAAAAACTCAATTCATTGTAAAGGTTAAAGAAGAAAGCTGCAGTAGAAGGCCTCCAAAAAGGAAGGATTTCTGCCAAATCCTAATACAACCACTTTTTTTTTTTAATAACCACTAAAAAAAATCTTTGCTTTCCTTGGTTACAACACTCTCATTGGCTTCCATCCCATAAACATTTACTCAGGCACTTATGCAGCAAGTAGCAGTAATGAAGCAAACTCTGCAGAGATTGTGTAACTTTGTTGAAAATTACTAAGAGTTCCACACACAAAAAGTTTGCCCTGAAGGCAGTGTTCTTATTTTACGTAAGTGTTTTCTAAAAATACCATAAAATTTCTAGTTGTGATGATTCTGAAGAGTGAGGTAAATAAATACAAATTACTGTTTTCAAATTCCTTTGGTATTTGATGTGATATTCTTGGCCTGATAACTGATCTAAAGAGATGTAAAGCATCTATTAAGTGCATCAGAATATGTGAGGAAAAGCTCTCCAACACATGAACTGAGAGAGATGGACACATCCACTTTTTGTTTCACATGGATATTTTCAGACATAAAAAAACCTTTCCAAAAGATCAAGGAGGGTAAAATCAAAGGCATCTCAAAACCATGGTCAAATTAAACATCAAGCTAGCTTTTAGACAATCAAATTATAAAGTAGAAATGAAAGTTTCCTGTAGAAACAGGCTTGCAGTCTTGAGTACAAGAAGCCACCATATTTTGCACACCACGGCTGTTGAGCAGTGAGAATGTGATACTTAGACACAGCACCAGCTCCATCACAATCTAGAAGTGAACTCACAAGCCAGACAGGGCTACAGAGCATTGTAAGCTGGTATTCCAAAATCTGTGTTAAAGAGTCCAAATACAGATTTTTTTAAATTTTTTTTTTTTAATGCTTTAAGTATTTTCAATACAAAAAGAAAACAAAAGTTAGGATTACAGGTTTAGCAAGTATGAACAGTCATTTCAGACTTTTCAAGACAATCACACCAGCAGAATATTACAGTGCAAAATTCAATTCTAGGCCAGCATTATAGTGCTTGGTAAGCCTACAAAGTTATAATAGTAGTAGCAGCAGAGCTCTTCAATGACAGCAAGAACACAGCCACTTAGTTCGCTAAATTCCTGATACTGACCCCCAAAAAGGAAGATGGGGAGAGAACAAAGTCTGTTATTAACATGCTCCTAATATACTACTACTTGATAATATCTTCCAAAATATTCTTGGCAAGGCAAAAATTAAGACTTCTTAAAATTACAGACTAAAGTGAGAAGAGCAGGTGAAATTCTTGAACTGCTGAACTCACCCAAAGTGTATGGAAAACCTGCAAGTCCTTCTATGCCTTACTATGGCAAAAAGTAACAACAAATCCAACTCTTTGCAGAGATGGAAAGAATTTCACCACAGACTTGGAAAAGTGTTTCCTCTTCTATGCAAGGACAAAAACCAGATTTATTTCCTTTAAGATTTTCCTATCCCAAAATGCTATTAAAACTTACACAGTTCTACTAGAAGTTTTAGCCCATTTTAAGCCTGACACCACAATTAAAAGCAGCTTCACAAGTAATAAAAGCTACTGAGACTTTTGAATTTTTGAATGTAGATATAGCTATCCATAGGGCCTACAATAATAATGACTGAAAGCATGAATTAATACAATTTTAACTGATGTAACTTAGAAGTCTTTTAAGCAATAGTGAAAACCATAAAGTATCACGATCTCACTCTGCAGTGGATGTGTACTTAAAAAAAAGAAAAATTATGAAGCAGAAAGCAGGCAAGTAGGAAATATTTCTAGTAAGCCAAGGTTTAATTTACCACACACTAAAACACTGATGTAAAGTATGGAAACTTCATATACAGCTCAGGGACAGTAATTTGCAGTAAAACCACTAGACTTTCAAAAACCTGATTCAGGACTCTACATACACAATTCAGTGCTCTGCAGGCAGCTCTGCCTAGTAGTGGCAACAGTGGATTTTTCTTGCTTAGCTTCTGCAGCATCACTATATAACCCTGTCAGCGCAGAATAGGACATTCCACAATATGGCATGATATTTTAAGGTAATGATGCCTAGCAGTAGTGGTTATCATTATGGAAGTATTAAAAGAGTATCATTTTTAGTTTTCTGGATCATTAATAAGTATCTGAATAGACTTATATCTAAATAGTGGTTGGTATGAGTGAGAAACAGCGCCAACAAAAAACACACCATTAGCTTGCTCGCTGCATACATACCGACGGTTGCTGTAGTACGTAAATCCTACAAAAGGAAGTTGGTTGCCTACAAATGCTTTTGGTATGGGAAATGTTTCTTCCTCTCCTTTGTCTTCTTCCAGATCATCAAAATTACTAGTGTCAATGTCACTACTTAAGTCAGGCACAACTGGTGCTACAGCTAGAAAAAATGCAAAACGGTATGATAACAATCATTATATTACTCAAGTCACTAAGAAATATTGCTTGGCACAGAGAAAATAAAACTTTAAACTCCTTTAAAGAAAATACACCAGTCCTTATGCTAACATGATACATAAGTAAGCCAGACCACCATTTCTGAGAAGAGCACTATACTTACTGTCTCTGAGTGTTTCCCAAGCCCACTGATCATTTTTGAAGAACAGGTGCCGTTTAATTTCTTCTACACCATTTCGTCCTAGCCTCACTTCCCTGTTAAAGAGTGTTTTGGTTTAACACGTGAGAGTCCATAAATTATTCTGAAGGAAAGACTCATTTTAAAGCATAATCTAACAACAAAGACAATAAAACACCTCTCAAGCTATGGTTAAAAGTAGACATAAGTCAAAAGTCGTCATAAGAAGATATCTATATGAGCACAGCAGCTACATTTCAGAATACCGTCTGGTTTTAACTTTTGTCTATAAGAAGCTGTGCTGCTTCTGTTTCCACCATCATGGGCAGCTCATGCAACTGCCAATATGTTACACTGCATTCATGCCCAAGCAATAAGAATTTCACTTCCCTTAAGCAGTTTAAAAATGCACACAAAACAAATACATATTTTCTCTCAACATGCCAAGCAATAATCTTAATGAAGGCTTACTTTCATTATGAGTAAAATACAAATCTTACCTATCCGTTAAAAAGGCACAAATAAGGTTTTTTGCCTCTTTAGAAATGTCATTGTCATCAGGGAAAGTAAGGGAATTCTTATGGTTCATAATCTTACTGTACGTTCCAACCAAAGAATCTGCATAAAAAGGTGTATCACCTGAAAAAGCAGAACCACAAAAATTAAAAAGCAGATCAAAACTAGTGCAAGTTTGATTTGCAGTATCTGAATTACACATAAAGCAGTGTAGGAAACCAAGTGGGCAACAGGCAAGGACAAATGTTTGAGAACTATGACAAAATTTTTCTAAAATATATTCTGTAAATACCAGCATCAGTAAACCACAGCTTACGCCAGAAGAGTAATACTGTTAAAAACAAGAGTGATTTTAACATGGGAGTCTAGTTAAGTAGTGTAGTCAGTTCTGATGATCCTACTACTCACCTACAAGCATCTCATACAAGAAGACTCCAACTGACCACCAGTCACATTCTCGCCCATAGTAACCATCCCCTCCCTGGGACTTCAATACTTCGGGAGAAATGTAGTCTGGTGTTCCCACAGCTGTGTCACATCGTACCATTCCTTCCTACAAAGAAGAGAAAAACACCAGGCCCAAATATAAGATCCAAAATTGCTAGTAACTTCCATGAGTTTATGCATCCTAAGAAACAACAACAGATCCTCACAAAATTTTTTCAACATTCTTTTAAAAATGGATTTTTTATATTTTTAATGTCTAAGCTGCTAAAGCCAGAACAAAGCACTAGATATGACAAACCCAATGGAAGATACTTAAAAAACCTCAGTTGGTATCCAAGAAGTAATCAGAATTGTATGTAGGCCTTGCACATACCACAAAGCCCCTCATGCCAGTATAAATGTGTCACCTGCTGACAGGATGTATTGTAAACAGTGAAAGCTCCTCTGTTAGCACAAATGGGTCAACATCAGGGATTCTGATAACAGGAAAAGCTGAACTGCAAGTTTTTGGCCTCTGACCCAACATACTGAATGCTAGGAAGACCAGAGGTAGATAAGGCTTTGAAAATCTAAACAGATAGACTTCAAAACAGGTAACAGGTGAGAAGAACAATTGATGTTCCTCACACCCCTGAGAAAGGGCTGGCAGAACTGAGATCTCTCACACGGGAGCTATCATCCAGAATGCTGAAGCTGCAACCACACACCCTTTTCCAGTGCCACTCAGGCACTTCTGAAATAATCCTGTGCCATTCCTAGAAATGGATCAGTAGAAAAACTTACATTAAAATATATAACTAAGCAAATAAAAAAATATTAATCTAGTGTGGCATATGCAGCAAATCCTAAATTAAGATCCTATGCTGAGCAGCTTTTCTTCTAGAGAGTAACCTTTCCCTTTCAAAAGGCTGGAGGAACCGAGACTAGGCTCAAGACTACTAGGATTTGTACACACAACCTGAACTTGGTTTTCACTGGTGCCTTTTATTCAGCAGCTAAGTACACCAATTTATTCAAGTCTCCTGGAATATCATGAGAATATATTGTACATATTACACCAACTCTAAGTAATGTGTATTTCAGATTTCCACAATATGTTTTCCTCAAATATATGTGCAGGCTGACACAAACCAGTCAGTTTTGTATAGGGAACAACAGTGCTTCAGAGTACTTGAAATATTTTTGCAAAACATTTTTTTTAATTACCTCAGGATATATTTTATTTAAATAAATAATTCTATGATACCTTTTGCCTTCAGATTTGCCCTTGTGCTATGTCAGCAATGGTTAATAAGTACAACTGGCATTCGGTGATTGGCAGGGCAGTTTTGATTCTTTCATTTCTGGCACACTATGTACAAATCATCTCATTTTTTTGCACTAGCTTCTCATACTAAAAGACTTAAAGAAATAACCCTGAGCATCTAGAGACAATCAAAGACTTGACTTCAGAAAGTTTCTCTAGAAAACAGTACTTGAAGAACCATTTCTGCATTTCACATTGTCACTGAATAAGATGCATGAATCACAGATTCACAGAATAATCTGGGGTGGAAGGGACCTTAAACATCATCTAGTTCCTTTCACTAGACCACGAAGAACAATAAGGGAACAGAGTGGAACTTTACACTCCTCTCATCTAGCTTAAAACTTTTCAGTATCTTTTCACTTTTATGTTTTCCTTTCACAAACAGAAAAGTGAAGTTACAAACATATGTTTACCTTGTTCATCTTCATACAAGTACCAAAATCTGCTAATTTTAAATGACCAGCTTTATCTAGCAGCATATTATCAGGCTTCACATCTCTGAAAGAAGAAAATGTATTTTAGAAAGTAAAAAATCAATTTAATCAATTTAATTTATGAAACCAATGGAAGTCAACTGCTTTTCAGTGCACTGTTGCATCAAAAAACAGCAACATTAAAGCACCACTATTACCTCCATTTTTTTCTGCTTTCTCTAAGCATCATGACCAACACAGAGTGCTAAACTACAGTATTTTTAAAAAGCAAAACACATGTGAGAATACAGCCTTAAATTACCAAATTTAACAGATCTGGACACTAATCTTGAACCTCAAGTTCCTAAAAAACATTCAATGTTTGAGTTTTGTCAAACAGACATTGAAAACACAGCTATTTTTTCTGTACCACTTCTATTTCAAGGGAACAACTGGGTGTCATTTTCAAAATTCTATTATTGTGAACAAATACATGACTCAAGAGGAGTATTACCTTCTACCCTTTTCCACAAAGTACTTTCCCTATAGAATTTTTCATAAAGTAACTGGTAAAGTGCAGCATTTTGACTCTATTGAATATACTGAAGCAGAATAGTAATAAGAAACAATTATCAAGATAGCTAAACACAAATTTCAGCACAAAGTATATTTCGGAGACCTCACAGGAGAATTCTGGCCATAACTGTCAGATGAAATGTAGTGTAAATGTACCAGTACACTCACAGAATAATTTAGGTTGGGAGAGGTTTATGTAAGACTTGCAGTTAGCTGGCTGATCAAAGTATTGCTATGAAGTTAGATTGAACTTCAAAGTTACATTAGGTTACTCAGGGTCAAATCCAGGCAAGTTTTGATTTTTTTTTTTGAGGATGGAGATTCCATAACCTCTCCAGGGCTTGTTTGACCTCCCTCATAGTGGAAAAAACAACCCCTAATGAATAGCAAGATATTCCCTTGCCGCAACTTGTGTCATCCATCCATTGCCTTTCATCTTTTTGGCATGCAACTTCAGGTCTGGCTCTACCTTTTTGTAAAGTCCTGCTGGGCAGCTGGTGACTAATGCTTTCTGTCTTGCCTGAACACTGGTCATGTTGTGAGTGGAGACACAGTGCTGATCCCAGTACCAAGCCTCTGAGGAATTGCTAAGCTGACTGTTGCTGGACAGCACAATTTATTCAAACAGTATCTAAACACTTCTACCTGTCCAAACTGTACCTTTCTAACCCAGCTACATTTACAGCCTTGCTAAAGTCAAGACAAACAACATACTCTGCCCTCACCAGTGAAGTCCATTGTCTCAACACAGAAGATAATTGGTTTGTGAAGGTATGCACTACCCTTCATAAATCCATGCAGGCTGTTCACAATCACCTTTCCATCCACATGCTTGGAAATGGTTTCCTGAGAATTTAATTCAACTGCCCTTAGGCTGGCTAACCCTGACTCTCTGCTTCTGGCCCTTTTAGGGGCAAGACAGGTATTGCCATTTGTTTCCTTCCAGTCATCAGGAATCTCCTAATTCCCACACACCTTCCAAGGTGACAGAGAGCAGTATCATAAGGCTACTTGCCAGCTCCCTCAACACCCACAGTATGTCCCACCTTGTGCCTTGGACACGTGCATATCCTGTTTGCACAACTGGGACTCAGCTTGATCTTCCTCTACCAGAGCAATGCTGTCCTCTCCCAAGCTCTGCCACTGGGCACAGGGACCCAAGAGGTCTGAAAGCAGACCTTATCAATGAAGGCTGAGGCAAAGGCAGCAGCTTCAGCCATTCCCATGTCCTTTCTCACTCAGCCCCTGACCCAGTAAGCAGTAGGCCCATATTTTCCTAAGTTCCTTTTCATTCATCAGAGTTGACCAGATTAACTACAGGAGAAAACTAATTCCAAAAAATCTTCTGGTGTCAAAATAATCTAAATTTTCATTAAAAAAAACTCACTGTGCTGCTGGCATCTTCTAATGCCTGCTTTCTAAAGCTTGCAATACACATGCACAAATGGTTCATTCAGCCATATAATCTACCCAGTAGATGCAGCATAGCTACTTAATGATGCTCTAGATCCTACTCGAGCAATGGATTACTAGTTTATTTTGCTTTGTGCTTGCTTTTTTGCAAAAGCCTATGTGTTAACACTAATCTTGTGACCAAATTACAAATTGAAAATGTATACACTATAGTGTATACTACACACTACTCAAATTCTTCCTGTATTTTCTGTTGAAAAAATTATTCTTCTGCTCCTAGTTAATACAATTAAAAGCTAACAACAGATACAAGTTCAAATATCAAAACTTCTCAACCTATCTGAGAAGTGACTACATTTCACTTTAGGGCAAGTATATAATATGAAACCAAACCAAGTCCCTTTGCTCTGCATCTCAATTTTCCATCTTGCCTCTTACAAGAAAACATATGGCTGGTAGATTTTCCTCACACTGTTCACAGATTCTTGTTTAATGGGTCACTGAGGCTTCAAATGCCTAGCAAAGAATTGATTCCTAACAGTGGATACTACTGTGATCAAGTTCCATAAACAGATTTTTCTAATCAAAAGAAAAGAACCATTTTGGGGCCAACATGCTCATACCACTTTTGTTCTTTTTATCTCTTGGTAAAGTGGGACAACTTTACTGCTCCCCAAACTGAGGAACATCGGTCCACTGAAAACCTTTACTTTGACTGTATCAAGTCAGACTTGCAGTTTCTTATGGCAACAACCTTTGAATTTGTAAGATGGAATAGTTATGGAATAAGGATAATAAAGAATAAGTAATGTCTTGAATTTTAAAACTGCCTAAACTGATGTAATTCTGGCAGCACCAGGAAGAAAACAATCCTATGTAACATATTTTTCTTTCTCACCTGTGTATAAAACCCATTGAATGAATTGCATCTAATGCAAGTACAACTTCAGCAGTATAAAATCTTGCCCATTTCTCTGGAACATCATAGTTACTCATTAAATTCACAAGGTCCCCACCAGGCATGTATTCCATCACCATGTAAAGGTAACGGTCATCTTGGAATGCATAAAATAACTACAAAAAGAAAAAACAAAAAATAAGCCACTTAATGTTCCAATTATCATTAGTATTTTACTTGCTGGCAATCAAAGGCATTCTGCACAAACTGATTTCCAAAGCAACAGAATTGCTACAATTACTGCAGCAACTCTGCATCATTCTACAGACCTCCTAAAAACAAATTAACCTCTTAAACAAATTTTAGCCAGATCCTCCACATCCCTTCATACTACCCTGGAAGAAGTAGAATGCTGATTACAAATTAAGATTAGTGAATTTGGTGCAATAAATTTTGAGATCATTTCAAAGAATGCTCATTACATTAAGAAGACAAAATGTTTCTTTTCTCACTGGGATGGTAGTTGACACATATGCAAACATGAAACTACTGTATTGCAAACATGTGCCTGATTCTATTTGTATTATCACTGAATGTTTATTTTCTTATTGTTGACATTTATTATGTAGAAAATTAGCCTAAATTTTAAACAATAAAAATATTTCCCTTAAAGTTGTCAACCCTCTCTTCAACATAGTAGTGCAAGCAGATTTTTTTTAACTCAAAATTGTATGAAATTCCTAAGTTTTATTCTGGACAATCACACCCAGAGAGATAGTAATGCAGTTACCAATTGGACTTGGGTAAGTCTTGAATGAGTTTGTGTAATTCCAACCTAACAGAAGAATTTATATGCTTAAGGGTAAGAACAGTTTAAATTAACAAGCTGACATGCACACACACAATGCATGATGATTGGTTCAGGCATGCTCCTTAGAACTTCAAAGGCAGCAGTGCCTCCCAAAAAACTGTCACTGACAACACTGAAATGAGGAAAAAATAACCAGAGCTGGCATAATTTGCAACCAGAGACACACACAGAATTTAGAATATACAGAAGCTGTGTCTTAAGCATATCTTTCTGGTATGCTGGATGACTCAAATAATTACTACAGAGCTGATGCATCAATATATATATATGGCAAAGAGTTTTAATAATAATTGAATAGTTTTTCTTGTAAATGTTGTGACAAAATACAGTTTGAAGCAAGTGTGATACTGCTCTTTTGTGCACCATTCCTAGTGTTAGTGATGTATTCCCTAGGAGACCAAAAAACACGTAATTCCAAACCGTGCAGTGTTGCAACCAAACTATTCTACAATGGCAATATTTAAAAAAGAATATCACTTTACCTGAACAACCCAGGGGCTATTAGCAAAAGCCATAATATCCCTTTCTTCCCAGAAGAATGCAGAATCTGATCTTTTTATCATCTCAAATTTGCTCAGAAGCTTCATAGCATACACTCTCCTTGAGGATTTATGCCTTACCTGTGAAGACAAATGTAACATATGGAACTCATTAATTTACTGTATTAACACATGGAGAACAACACTGAAAACATTAATTTTCCTGCTTTACCATTTAACACATTTTATAAGACTCTTCACATTATCATAAAGGATTATATACCATAGGTCCACAAAATAATTACATTCCATTATCTCATAATGCATTACTTTTAAAATACTTGCTAGGACTATTCAACACAGAAGTTTATAGGCCTAAGAGTCATGTAATTTGCATGTATGTGCCTTTAAAAGGACAAACATTGGCAGTTAGTATTGTTAAATACCATAACGTTAAAACTATAAGCATTTTCCAGAATTCACTAACAGATGTGCATATTTGCTGCTGTATTTCCAGTTTCTCCCACCAGCACTCAATTAAATATTGCAGGATGAACAAGCCTGGCTGCTAACCTATCACAAACCATACACATCTCTCATCTGTGAGAACTATGTCCACAAAAATCTGGTGTAGTCCCTGAACTGGCAGAAACTCTTCTAGCCCTTAAGACTTCTTCAAGTGTCCATGTCAACAGTGGTAAGGGCTAATTTTCCTGATTATGAGGAATACACATTCCATTTTATTTTAAGAGAGAAGAAAGACTACTATGCAAAACAAGACTACTTGTGCACTTGGACAGGACTGAAATATGACATTTTCAAAAACACTTCCATGAAATGTAAAGAAATAAAATTTCACTGAGCCAAACACTTTAAGACTGCATCTTCTGAACACCACACTGAGAAACAGATGCATGAGCAAATACTACAGAATACATTCAAATGTAGAAATATAAACTTAACTTACCAACTGAACCTCCCCAAATGCCCCTCTACCGATCACCTTCACCACTTCATAATCTTCAGCTTTCATGCGCAGATCTCTCATTTTATTTACTGTGTCTTTATCTACATAGAACAAAATTCACATTTCATATATAGTCAACTCAATTAAACCCATTTGTCTAATGTCAATTTTTCATAGTTTTCAGAAGTGCTGCAGGAACCTACCTTCCTATTGAAAAACTCTGCAGAATGCATGGCCTCATTCTCATGACCACAGTACCCAAAACCTGACATAACATAATGCAATGACTCTACTGTACAATAACATTACAGGAGACCTTATTTCAGGAATTTCTTTTAAAATAATTACCTGTGGAAAAAAAAAGCTATGCAAAAATTTCATATCCAGTGTGATCCTGCATGCAAGCTGATCAGTATAAAAAGACTATTTCTGAATAAATCTGCAACAAATCTTGGAAAATGTATCACAATATACACTACAAGACACCTGAAAAAATACTTTAAAAAAAAAGTTTTGTTCTTCTGCACTTTCATGATTCCTAATACTCAAAAAAGTAGATTTTAATTTAAAACATGCAGTGGGAATCACTGCAATTATTTATATAAACCTGTCATTCTATAAACTAGAATAATTTACAAACTCCCAGTGGGCAGATATTCTAATTCCAAATTTGGTAAAAGATTAAAACATTCTATTTTAATCCATGTGGGTCAACACTGGCATGAGACTACGTAGAAAAGCTTCATGCTTCAGTATTTCTAAAAGCCAGGAAGTTCTACTAAAACAGATACACTTCTAATAAAATTAATTATGCAATGATGTTTTATTTTCAAAAATAATATTATAGGCCTAAAAGCAAAGTTTAGAGAGAAGTAAGGACAGAGGAAGAGAAAGGAGGAGAAAGAAAATATTTTAAGTTTGTATGTTAAAAAATGACAAGGCAGTTGACAGAAAATTAACATTAGACTTCTACCCACACAGGCCACAATCTAAAACAAAAGCAGCCTATGCACAATAAAAATTCAGTAAGATTTTATTACCCCAAGAGGAACAAACATAGCTCTGTTTGAATAAATACTCTGTGGCATTACAGTCTAATGTAAAGCCAACCCTTTACAATGCAGCATAACACAGGCTAATTCTGGTAAATTATAGGAAAATTCCAATGTCTGACAAATTCTTTCTCACCGGGTTCAAAATATTCAGTAGTTCCAACAAATAATGCATTGCCTTATTTGCCCTGGTGACAACAGACCTGCAGTAGAGGAAGAGCAAGACTGCACAGAACTAAAATGCAGCAATTTTCATGACAGCAACTTTCTAGCTATTGTTAACTTCCTGCCTAGTAACCTCACAACAGTTGGAGGTTCACCACTTCTGAACGAAAAAGCCTGACACTGGTGAAAAAGAAAGCTGAACAATACATGAATCCTTTAAATGGTATTCAATCACCAGTCGCGCCTATGGACAAAACAGAATTAAGGAAAATATATCTGAAGAGCAACCTAGACGAAGGATTTTAAAATAATATAAACCAGGCTTGTGATCAGTTGCAAACAGAAATTTACTGCTTGAGATATCTAACACTCACTTAATCTTCAGACAATGTGTTACAGTAAAAACAGTGTTGGAAATTCAACCTCCATATTCTAATTTCTATTAAACAAGGCTTATCAGGCAGCAATATACTTAAATAGGCAGCTCCTTATCTCCCAGGACCAGTGGAGGACCTGGCCATCTTATGCTGTATGAACAGCTGGGGTGGCTCCCATGGCAAAAAATCACCCTCTCCGACTTGCCCTGAACTTCGGGTATAAGCTTACATGCTGCCTTGAAACAAAAGGAGTCACCACTGCAAAACAGGGCTCTCAGCTACCTTTAATACTCGTTTTTTTATTCTTTTAATTCTATATGGTAGAAAATCAGTAAGGTTCTACATTTGCAAAAATCATCTTCACAACCTCAGCCGGTAGGGGCAGATTTTGGAGGCTCCACAAATATACAATGTAAACTAGAGAGAAGCAAAGAGGGGATAAGGAGTGGTTCATAAGGCAGTCTATAAAATAAAGGAAGCAAACTTCCATTTTATTTGTCATATAGAAATTTATTTTAAATTTCTGCAATAATTGTGCAAACCAGGCAGCAAATACTGCAAAAAAAAAAAAAAGGTATTTTAAAGAGTCTTCTAATAAAACTAAAATAAACATTAAAATTTTTTTTTTTTTTTTAATAGAAATTCAAGGAAAACTAGACTTCACAGTTCCCTCTAAGGCCACTACTCGCATATCCACAGCTTGCTTTCATATTTCAGCAAACACTGCAAGTTAATGTTCTAAAGGCAGTTTAAAGGGAACTAATGTGTTCTGTTCTCCACCTTCAGATTACTTCAGGTCACATCTTAGACAGCATATAATTTATACCTAAAAGATATTCATTATCAGGCTATAAATGCAGAAGTTTCCTTCACTCAGCCCCAGCTGCAAAAGTGAAGCTTTTTGAGACTCACTAATGATTTCACTACTCATAAAAAGTACATTCAAATTATGCAATGAGTATTTCCTTTGCATAATACAACTTCTCTTTTCTCCAAGAGTTTCACCACACCTTCTCAGTAAATAACTGAATATACAAAGTGTGCATGTAACTCAGCATATAGTATCAATACAGATTGAACTGTGAAAAGTTAAACAGAACATTTGACCTTAGGGTTTCAGTCACCAGCTTAAGAGTGTGAGCCGCCAACTACATCTAGTGGACTCATATACTCACACACAAATGGAGGATAATGTAAAATAAACACCACAAGTTCACTATCATAGCTTACAGTTGCACCCAATAAACCATTTGAAAACACCTTGGAAGCAGAACAAAAAAAAAAACCCACATGAATTTCAATGAAGCAAAGACAAAAATTATTTTAGTCAAATTACTTTACCACAAAAAACATTTATTATAGAATGCAATTGAGATGCTTAAGCCTGTAAAAATCTAATAATATTAGTTTCATTTCAAGGTTTGCCCATTTAATCCACAGGCAGAAGCAAGTCTTCAGTCAGCAAGCATTTCTGCCAGAATCTTCAGAATTTGTCAGTTTGGCAGCCTTTAGAAAAGACTTGATTCTTAAATTCCTTTTCAGTTTTTTGTTTGTTTGTGGAGGGTTTTTTAATTATAAAAATTATGGCACTATGATCTGTATTAAGAATTCAACTTTATTACTTTAGAATGTTATTATAGAGTATAATGTGCAGGAAATCCTGTAGTGGACAAATACAGAGAACATGCAGAGAATTCTGCAGACACATCAGCTGCATACACAAGTGAATGCATCAGCTATGCCACATAAGGTTTTCATTAAAAGAGACCTTTTATACTAAAAAACCCCAAAAGCTTACAAAATACATGCTCCGGTCTGTTAATGAACAAATAGTTAATATGATTTCTTGACATTGTATACCTCATTATGTCATTTTACTGTTAATTGCTTATGATGTGTCAGTACATAAAATGAGAAAACAAGTTATGGAAATCCAGCGAGTTGCCCTTACAAAGACAAGAGGCCTTTCTCTTAAAAGGCTTTGTGCCACTACGGACAAGGCCATTTACAGGGACAACAGATTGGGCATTCAATTGCTAGGGATGATGTTTGTACAGGCAGCTGTCAGTTCTCAGTGGGAAATAAATAAGACTCCTAAAATAACTTGCACCCAAAAACTCAATGCACCCCAAATCCCTAGCTGCCTTTCAAAGAGCTAGAACAGGTGTTTTCTTTTTGATATTACAGACTTCTGTTATTTAGTAAATTAAACATTAAATACTTACACCTGTTTAAGAAGTTGTCAATGTTCTTGTTTTTTCTTAAGGCAGGAAAATCCAAGTCATATACCAAAGCATCTAATCCATCCTGAAAAAACCAAACAAAATAACAAGCAAAATTAAGTATTTGGAAAAATAATTACACATGCTACTAACTGAAAAGCCAAGATAAAAAAACAGTTGTCCCTATCAATTTTCCATGCAAATGAAATCATTCACATTATTTAATGACTGTTAGCAGTTACGTGAAACAGTTCTTACTCCTTGACTTCCATTGGACTCATCAAAATTTAATTGCATATGCTTCTATGTATTATTAATTATGTTAATTATCTCCATGCTTACAAGAAAAATTTACTTTTTCCAAATACAAAAGGAACAAACAGCAGTTCTAATGAAGTTCAGTAATACTAAGAAGTCACAATGTATCACACAGTAGGGACCTGAACATGAAATGGCAACAGGCAAATAGGACAATGATGGCAATTCAATTCCCAGAGTCAAACCCCTGCATTTTATCCATTGACTTCAGTGGGAATTCTCATGAACAAGATACTGGCTTTATACATTCCAACCTAAATCTAGAAACAAACAGCCACAAGTCCATCTGGCACTACTACCACAGAATACATCCCTATGAATAAAAGCAAACCAAACACCATCAAAAAACCCAACAGAAAAATACAACAAAGCAGGAGATAGTTTTAAGGCCTTGTTAAGAACCGTGAACTTTGCAACTTAAAGGTTACATCTACATTTGTCACTAGGTATAAATGATTCCTCAGTGGACAGCATCTCCTTGGAGAAAAATTAAACCAAGTCTTTTGGCTGAAACCCACAGATAGGGTTTCTAATGAAAAATGATCAAGTATTCGAGGGAGTTACATAACAAAAAAATCAAAGATTCTTTAGGGAACCTTTACGGAGTCTTCTCTCTCAGATAGGTATTGTCTAAGTGACAACTGCAAAAACAGAGATGAAGGTCTTAAAATACAAATCGATGGATGTTACCAAAGCATGCCAGAGATGTAGGGCTTTTTACTTGTCCAGTTCAGAGTTAGGGGTCTGTATTATCCACTTTTAGTCTGTTTAGATGCAAGACATTATACCAGACAAATCTTTGATCTGATCAGTTCAGATCTGACTAGACCTAATTTGATTGCTTTCAGCTTTTAAAAGGAGTTTTCAATCCTATTTTCAGGATGGAAAACAGCTCCATCAGTCTTTCACTGCTAAATATATCAAATAACTACGCCTGAAGAAAAGCCAGAGTATATGCTTTTTGAAAGCTGGTTTTCCAGGAATATATAGTTGCAAACACATTTGATTTAGACTGAAATATTAGTATTTGATCTCTCACTTCAAATTCAAGCCTATTTTTTGCCTCAGTCTTTAGGACTGGCTTTTAATTATAAAAAAAACCCAAGTTCTATCAAAATCAAAATTATTTCTAGGCTTGCAGTCCTCACTTTTAAAGTATGCGAGATAGAAATTATTTACTTAAGATATAATAAAAATAAGCAGTAAAATCATACTAGAATTTGAAAATGGGTAACTGCAAGGATAATCAGAATTACTTTCAAGGCTGGACATTATTAAATTCATCCATTTCATAAAAACATTCCTGTTTTAAGTTACTTCTGCATACAGTGGCTTATTTTGAACAAAGAAATGTTAGAATGAAAATTATACAAATCAAGAAAAACATCACAGCATTTCACTTCTCTAAAATACAGTCAGATTTCGCACCTTGTGTATTAAAGAACCATCTTTTTGGACTGACACTGATGATGAAAAAGGAAAGCAAGTAGAAATGAAACAATATTTAACAGGTCAATTTTAGAAATAAGAGAGTAAGAAGCCAACAACAATTTAGGCTCAAGACAGATGCAGAAAAAAGTTATGCAGGGTAAGTGTAACTTTGTGAGAAATACTTTGCAAACTACTAAAAGACATATTTTGCAAAGATACATGGCAAATACCCAAGAAATCCAGAAAAAAATTAATTTCTTCGGTAAATTCAACAGAGAGCCATGATAACTGCTTGCACAGCAGTACAAAGTCCACCAGCAGCTTCTGTGCATTTATCTCCATGCTGCGTGAAGCACTAAGAGAAAAACAGCTATGAGGCTGCTGAGTCACATCCAGTAATTTTTAAAAGCAAATCAGAGATGGCAATGAACTGTCAAAATTTGGGGTTCAATCTGCCGTGAAGCCTGCAAATCTGTAGAGTCAATTGATTTACACAGGTTCACAGCTAACACAGAAAACCTCCACCCGTCAAGAAGCACAAAATTCTCAAATCTTGGTTTGCTCTGGTTTGTGCAATTACCTGTATCAATTCAAGACTTGCTTCAAAGGGAGGTTTTAAACCCTGAACACAAAAATATGGCGAAAATGGGAATATGTTTAAATTTTTAACACCTATCTTACTTTTGTATCATACTTGTTCTTTCAAAATAGTAAAATATATGCCCATGCCAAAAGAAACATAAAGTACAGAAAATGTCATGGTTTCCTTGGTGTCTCAGGCATGTTAGTTATTTTGTTCTGTTATTTTTAGAAGTTTTACATTAAAGATGGGAAAGAGTATACAAATTCACTTTTATCAGGCAAAAGCAAGTTACCGTTTCAGACTTCACCATGTACAATGTTCCCTGTTCTGTTCTTCACCTTCCAGTTCTTAGATATGAACTCTCTCAGTAAAATACTTAACTAAAAAACTCTGAAATACAGATTCAAGCTATTGATCTCACATTCATATCAAACTGCATTTCAAGATCACGCAAACAAGATCTAAGGAAGCTACATGCCAAGAACTTCTTATTTAAAAGGCTCTTCAATAGCGAGCTCCCCTTTGCTAGAGTATCCAGAGAATAAACTATCCTGGTTCAAAACTGCCATTAAAAAAAGGTAGGGGTAGATAATATTGTATAATAATTAAGAGACTTGCAAATCCTTAACTCTCAAAATAATTAAATTCTTCAACTGAAGTAAGTTTCTGAAGAAAATAAATACCCTGGTATTATTTCAGTGGCAGACTACAAATTCAAGACAAAGCTTAAGGTAATTTTATGGAATTGTGAATAATTGAAGTAAAATATTTGGGATACCTAGTATATAACATAGAACATGAAACAGCCCATTTCACTTACATTAGCTACGGCAGAAGAACTTGAAAACACTACAAACTGTCCCAGCATAAAGGGAAGCACAGAAGAATGGCTATTTTTAAGTGGCATCACTGGTGAACAAACAGGGAGGAACACACAAGCTCCAAGTGAGAAGTGCCGGTTCAAAGTGGTGCGGGTCAGAGAGATGGGAATATACTATGGAGTTTTAGAAATAATGGTTAGGAGAAAAAGGGTAAATGCCAAATGAGACACAATCATTATTGTCAGTGGCTGCAGAGATAACTCATCTCTCAGCATTCTTCATTCCGTCTTGCTCAATCTTTTAATATGCCATCTGACTTTTTTGCTAACACAGAAAGAAGGAACATCATCTTTCTGTCAAGACCTATAGCAGCCGTACTCTTTTCCTCTCAAAAAATAAAAAAAGGATAAGACATCTTTATAATAGGCAACCATACCTCCAATAGTTTCACGCACTTTACTAACATAAGAAGGCCTCATTTTTATGATGGATTTTTTCTCCACTTGGATGGGATCCATGTACTTTTAGTATGCATCTTCTTTAAACACAGCACATTCCATACTTCTTAGAAACGCTAATTGTGGCTTAGAGGTATTTTCAGCTAACACTAAGTTCCACCATATTCTGTCACTACAGAGCAATTTTCCTGTTTAGCTTTGAGGTCTACACAGACATTTTCCTTTTAACAGCTAAAATAGATTACTAAAATAAATTGGTTTATGCCTCCACTTACATGGTAACAGTACTTCAGAGGTGATTAAAAAACAACAGGGGAAAAACTTCCTTTCTAATGTTCTTCAGTCAGTTTCATGGTCTGATATAGAAAAGGGTGTATCACATTCATTCAATGAAATAATCAATGGTTTAATTATCTATTTAAAATACCTCATTTTATCCTGAAATAAGGGATAACACTAGGGAGCCATTACAATGCGCAGAGTGAGTTCTTCCATATGAAACCAACAATTCCATATATTCTGTTGGTTTAATTTTATTCATTACTATACCACACCTAAAGGAACAGTTACATGGAGTAAAATCAAAGGTCAGTCTAGAAGCATCTACTGGCTCTGGAGATGACAATAACAGCGTCCAGGAAAGAGGATACAAGTAAGTCCAGCACATGGTAGTACTGCTCAGGTGTACATGAGAGCCAGAAATGGCACTGTCACAGTTAATTATTACAAAAATCTTCTAGCCAACGTTTGCTTCAGTGATTTTTGTCTAAATGTTTTCTCTGTTTTACTTTCTTGCATTTACAGTATCATGCAGATACGAATTCCACCACCTACAGGCTATGTGAAAGTGTACCCCTTTTCCGGCTCACCATTTGGCAGCAAAAAAGGGACAATGACTCTTTACCCACCAAGCCCAAAACACAGCTTTACATATTTGCAGCATTTCACCACTGGCCATCTCTCTTCCAATTATCCTTGACTGAAAGCTATTTCAACTCCCATAATCAGTGACTTCTGGTGCTTTATAATTTCCACTATGTACTTTTTAACTGGGGCAGGGACATGTGTGGAGAAACTGCACATTGTATTTAAGTTGTGAGCACACCACAAGTACACAATGCAGTACAACATTTCCTGTTTTGTCCCTCATTATATTTTCAGTTATTCACCAAAATATCTGGTTAATTTTTATAGTCACTGTGTACTAGATTGATTCTTTCTCAAAACCAGGCCTCTCATCTTTGATTACAAATCAAAGCTAGTTCAACATTCAATAACATAAGTACATAAAGATGAGAGGTTTCTCTCCCATGCACTCACTCAACATTCAATGATGCATTTTACCTACCACTTTTAACCAGCCAGGCACTACAAAGTATTAACTGCTTCTTTAATTTGCTAGATCTTTAATTTTTACTATTTTATCATCATTAATTAATCACTATTCACCATTTTAGATCCCTTATGACTGTGAAATATCATACACCTGTTAAACTCCATTACCTATCTGTTATGAATAGACTGATCACCAGCTTTTCATTCATTCATTTATCCATAAAACAAGCCAAGTCCAACAGCCTTTTTCATTACCTTCCCTTCAGTTTTTATAAAAATATAGAAAGCTGTAACATAAAACTTATTATTAATATACATGTTATACACATTAACTACACAATCTATTAACACTGAATTTCTTCGGTTGTTACGCTAGCTTCTTTTCATTAGATTTATCTCAAATGGACTGGTTTTCTTCAGTTTGTCTTAAGCAGTCTCACATTAATTGGATTTTTTCCCAAATTTTGGTCTATACCTATTTCCAAAGTTTTAACGGTTCAAACTGCCAGTACCGCTATGACTATACTAGACTTCTTCACACTGCAACTACATTCCTTAATCTCAAAACTCACTGCAATTATGTAATGCTGTTTTTATTCAGATGTATGAATTAATGCCATTTTATAAGGATATTTCAAAATATATACCATCAACCAATTCCAATTTAGCAAAACATATCTCATGATTCATAAATGATCTAAAGCAGAAAATGCAGTGTATGATCTACATTATCAGGGCACAATTACAGCATCCTTATATTTTGATATTTTATTTCATACACATTTCATTATGACATGGTATCATCTAGCACATAATAAATAAAAACATATGAAATTCAGTTGAAACGTTGTTATTGAGACACTTTATTATTTTACCATTTATCTAGCATTCAAAGAGCTAAAAAAATACTTAATGGGTATTACCAGCATATAAAATTTGCATTCCTGGGACAGACTGGCAGTTACCCAAGTTTAAACTCTTCACCACTTTTCCTTTTTTGGAGAGACAAAAGTAAGTCTTAAGATCTACAACTCTTAACGATCCATATTTCAGTTCCCTGTATTGTAGCCATTTTCCTATTTCTATAGTACTATGAGCTTTTCCCCATACTCTCAAATCAACAAACCTGACTCACCTTGATTTGCTCATGTTAATCATAATTTGTAATAATGTCCTGTCATACATAAGTGATCTCTCTGGTCAACTATGCCAATGGTGCTATATTTTATCTATCTCTAATCAAGTACACAAAGGATCCCACTAAGTTTTAAGTTAATCATACTCTTTAATTTTGCTGTCCAAGTAAGAGAAAACTGCAATTTAGCACTTAAAGTGGACAAGACAATGTAGACAGAGTTAAGGCACTTCACTTAAGAATTTTCATTAAATCGTTAGAGCAGGCCAAGTACACAAACTGACACATGAACCTGAATAAAAGGCCCTTGATTCATCACCCAACACGATACAACTCTACAGAGCTCCTTGCTTCCTAGTATCTTGCAATACTCATAAGAGTTTTTGCAAATTTGGTTAAATAGATAGCCTTTCAAAAAGAAATACTGGGGGGCTGGGGTGTTGACTCAATAAAGAGCTACATTTGACTCAGCGAAGATTTAACATCTGAATGAGGAGATCTTAAAACTTCAAGGCAGCATTATTGAAAGCAGTATGGACTATTGCTTTCATTTTGGCCTTTTTAAAGGTTTTAATTGCAAACTTCACCATGTGTAATACAAATTCCATGTGTAATTGCTAACTTCACCCTTATTCTGTGTAGTTACATATATAAGTACATGTACTTGTCTTCTGTTCAAACAGTAGCTATTCAACATTTTTACTGACAAATTCCTAGAACACACATTTACTACATGACTCATTAGATCATAAATCAGTATAGATATCTCAATACATATTGATATTCAAACACATATATGAAAATGACTGTTGTCACTAACACCAAAGCCAAAAGATTTCTCAATATTGTTATAAATCCATATTAGCACTTAAGGAAACCTCTGGTGCAAGTCTACAGACTGATACACGTACAAGTAGTAATGTTTCTTCACATGCACTTTTGGTTGATGCTGTTTCTCCACTCCAGCAATGGATCTTACCACCTGAAGCATCTATTAAAATAAACTAAAACAAAATGTAGTGCAAATCTGTGAAATCAACTCATATACAGTAAGCGTGCAGGAGTACTGCCAGCACCCACTACACCGATCATTCAGAGAACCTACATACCTCAGTCCTTTGCTAAAACTGAGGGCAAGTCATAGATCCTTCACACCAGAGCCCCCCTCTGTCCACTGACTAAAGGCAGCAATCTTGAATCACTAGATCTGTTCTGAATGACTCGTATTCATGAGACTATTTCACGCCTAAAATTATGGAAAACTGACATTGTTTGAAGATGCATTCCAGAAAATGTATTTCAGTGGGAGTTTTCCTCCCCTCCTTTCCTCCCCCCTAAAGTCTCTCTTCTGACATTATATTACAACATTAATTTCACAACAGTAGCATAATTTATTGTTGTTAATAGTCTTTACATCCAAACTTCAATTTATTATATGAGTGCTTTATTATTTCAATTTAGCATCAGAATTAACTCCACTTAGTGTTGCATCTTTAGCAATAACTATCAGATGAGACAGCAATGTCTTGAAGGATGATGAACATAGACCAAGGTAACACCAAGAATACTTTTCGGTAAAATCTAGATAGAAACAGGTACAATGTTATTCGAAAATAGTTCAGGAAGATGTGAAACAGGAGTAAAAGTTGATTGCCATTAAGTCAAATTATATCGATTCATTTCACAGCAGGTGAGATCTCTGGATATTTGCACCTTCATTTCCCTAAAAAAAGGTTCACTTCCATTGGTTAATAAGCTCTGTGGGCAAGTTTTACAAACTTCAAAGCTTCTATACCAAATGTGGCACGTTCTACTCATGAACAGAATACTTTACATAAAAAGACTAAAGCAGTTGTTGAACTACCTGGAGATCTATGCAAATTCTTTCTATTTTAATGTAGAAAATAAGAAAACAGATTGCCTACTTTTGGTTGAAATGATTTATCAGACCCTGTTTGACTAACATTAGAATTAAATAAAGCCTAAGTGCAGCTTGTTAAAACTGCCCTTCTCAAGAAAACTGTACTAAATGTGATGAATGCAAGTAGAGCTAAAACATACATATTTAAATAGTGTTAGAAGAAGTAGGAGTACTGGTAGTTAAAGAACTGACTGATGGTTATCACCATGGAAGCAGCATTCCACAGCCATGCTGCACTTGGCATAGGAAATGCCTCACAGGTCTAGAGTTCCCAGCTACTGTAACAATTGCAACAGGAGATGAGCAGCCAACCTGACACACAGCGAGGTAGTACTATCCACAGAAATACCTCGTGGTGCAAAAAAGTGACTTCACACCCTTCTGACTTCTCAACATAATGATATTAACCAAAAATATAAATTAAGCCCTGTTCCCTCACCTAAGATGTAAAATAACTACTTTAAAAAAATAATAATTTTAAAGCCAAACATCACTTGTAAATTACATCAGCAAATGTCCTTTGAGGTCCCCACAGCTTTCTTGGTTATCTTGTGAGGGCAGATTCTTCCACAGGCAGCATAGAGATCTGCCGTTCTGATTTGGGAGTCCCAACATTTTCACTTTAAACTCACACACTTAAACCTAGCAATTTAGATCAATGGGAGTCAACACTCTAAGGAACGCTCATTAGAAAGCAAAAGTAACATGGATAAAAATTAGCACTATGGATGCAAATACTGGTACATAACTTCCCTTCAACAAAATGGTATAAAGACAGATCAGAGATAGGAAAGAATGAAGACAAACTGGTCCAGTCCCAGCTCAAAAGTCTAAGGCTTCTTTTGCAGAAACATGCAAGGAGATGAGTAAAGACTTCAAGAAAAGGAAAGAAACTGCACAACTCCATTAAGAAATAGCGGTATTCACCAAAGGAAACAGAACTCCCTCCACATCTGTTGCCTAGGAAATTTCCGTCTGCGTCCCAGATTTTTTTCCAGGCAGGTATCCATGAAACCTGACTTCAGAAAGTAAGCTTTAATCACTTGCACATGATGTGAATTAGCAAGACACCAACATGTTCACAGGAGTTATTGCAAACAACATAAATAAAAGTGCTTTAGCTCTTGTAAAAGCCGTCAAATACATAAAGCAACTTTAGGTCTCTTAGCTCTACGTTATTGCAAAACGAAAGTTCTCCCATCAATAGCTTAAATTGCTGCCTCTAGTCCTCCCACCATAATTTTGTCTCAGAAGTGTTACCTCTGCTATGAAATACAAACCAAAAAAACACTACCAGCACGGTTTGCAATATGATAAGTCAGTGGAAAAGTAACTAATTTTTCTGTAAAGCAACAACACCTTATCAGCCACACAGAACCTGTTGTCACCTGACCTGGACTGTGTTTGCTGCAAACATAACTATGTGTCTACTACAGATATAAACAATAAACTATAAAACATTAAAAAGGCAAGTTCTCCCTAGCTTTGACAACTTGGTCTCTGGAGATTATATTAGTTCAATAATTATGCTTTAGAAAAGACTCTAAAAAGGTGTATTACAGAAAAAAAAAAAAAGTCTCTCCTAGTAATAATATCCACCCCACAGAAAAATAACACAGGGACTGGAAACAGAGGCTAGGCAAACTGAGAACAAAAATGCTTAATTTTTTAAACAGAGCACAGATAATTCATTGAATAAATTTCCAAGAAAGAATGAGAACATCATATCTTTTCCAGCAGACTGGAAACACTGCACAAAATCTCCCCTTCCCCACCACCAAAAGGGAAATTATTCCCTAAAACTCTAGAAAAAGAGAAAACACTTTTACAATTACAGACGAATAGCCATGAGAGAAGTCCAAAAATGAAGATTATGAAAGAATTATACTTTAAAAACTCTGCAGAAACTGAAATAGTAATTTGTGCCTTTCCTTAATGTCACATGCAAACCAGTCTGCAAAATGAAAAATAAGGGAAGTTGAGCAGAACTGAAGCAATGAATCAACTCTGAGAAGCTTCTCTGATTGCGTAATCTCCTGTCAGAGCTCTCACTACATTTCTGCAATAAACATTCCAACACAAGCAATCACATGTCAAGCAGATATCTGAAATATGCAACTATACAAGAACTTAACACTATTTAACAATTTGTGCAACATTATGCAGTTTTATATCGCAAACCCTAGTGAAGCCCATATACTTCTTTTTCATGTATTGATTAGAAGAAAAACTTCACTTTCAATAAAAAAGATGTTTGTATGCATAAACTCAATGTTTTTCTATATTTATTCTTTTTCCATGATGAATATAGCCATAAAAATTACTTTCAAGTACTGTTGTTTTTTTAAAAGGTTATAAAAATTGCACGTGAATTATTTTAGATATAGACAAGTTATTTCTACTTCCAACCACCAAGATTCGTCAGAATTGACGGGATTTTGTAACTAACAGGAACAAAACAGCAAGTTTTTCATATTTCTGGGAGACTTTCACTGCTAATATAGAACAAATCAGTTCTGCTAACAGATGGTTTCCAGAGTCCAGAACCCAATCAGTTACATTTACAAATTTATAAATTTAAAAACATGCTTTTACCCACTACCTTTAAGCAATTAAAAAAAAAAAAAAAAAAAAAAAGGCGTGAAGAGACAAGCTCTCTTTCAAAACGCACCTGAAGAAAAAATGGTAACATATATGGACAATACCACTAGTAACACAATTTTTAATTAATACTGGATGTCTAAGCGTATATTCAAGCTACTAATAGTGACTACTTTCAGGTCAAAAAATACTCCCACAATATATGCTTTCCAAGACGCTGTGGATGTTCCACCCCTGAAAGTCTTCAAGGCCAAGTTGGACAGGGCTTTGAGCAAATTGGTCTAGTGGAAAGTGTCTGTCTGTGGCAGGGGGTTTGGAACTAGATGATCTTTAAGATCCCTTCCAACCCAAACCATTCTACAATTCTATGATTTAAATACAGTCTCCTCTAAGTACTCTCTTTACACTTTCTGACACCATAGTAGAGTCATGACTAAAATCCTGAATGCTTTGGACTGCACGAGAAAAAAGAGAGGTGTAACTACAAAATCAAAAACCTATATGAAAGCACGGTTCCACATTCCAGTACTGAAATGACAGAACAGAACCAAAGCTGTCCATGAAAACTTAAGGGCAGCTTTTTACAAACTGAAAATCTCTCTCATGATAATCAATAAAGACTTTACTATATGTAATACTGCAACGATATAAACTGGTTTATCTGGGATTTTCAAGTACAGTATTTCAAGAATAGAGGAAGAGAAGAAGTATTAGAAATCCATTAGAGAATCCAACACTTAGAATTTCAAGAAAAACCAAAAATGTTGTGATTTATTAAGCCTACAAGTTTGTTAGGGACACACAAGTAAGTTTTTCTATGTTCCTTTTCAAGCTTTGAGACTGAAGTTTGAGGAATACTAAAGCTACTAACTTCATATACCAAGAAAGAAGGTTTTCCCAAGACTTCCATTGCGCGAGCATGAGACACGCATTTCTAATACACTTACTCAAGCATGAGACCCAGACAGCAGAACTTCATAAAACAGTGGTATTCAACTTCTACAACCCTGGGTATTTTCACCAAGCTCATATACTGCAATCATAAGGATGAAAAACACTAAAATGCTAAGAAATAACTGCAAGAGCAACTCTTCTACCAACTTTTCCAGCTACATTGAAAGAGTAAGTCAACTCTTCCCTAATGCTATTCTTCCTACCTAGCACTTCAGAACCTGAGAAAACCATTGCCCCCACCCAAAGAGGATACAGTAGACTGATACATGTACTCCCAAAGGCATGATTTTCTTTTGGATTTAGAACATGGGAGAAAACAAATCTTAGCCCAAGAGGAAAAAGAGCCAGAGCTGTCTGGACCATTGCCACTACCATGGAATCTTTTCAAAGTCTCTCTTGCCTGTCCTTACAAGGGAGCAAGACTGAGCTTGGGCTGATTAACTTAATCTCTACAGGAGATGAGGGCAGGCAATATTTTTGTCACACCATAAAAGCCTGCCATGAGGCAAATCAGAGCACACTAACATGACATTTTCTGTTCCTCTATCCCACAGACCATTTTGAGTAGCTCTCATTTAGTTTCTCATTAAGCAGAGAGCAAAACTGATGAAAATGTGTTTTCTACAAAATAAACCAAAAGTAAATGAAAGGCTACCTTTTACTTGCATCCAAGTTCAGTATGATTTTTACCCCAGCATTTGCTTTGTGAAATCATTTTTTCAGTATCTAATTGTGTTGGTTTTGCTTAGCCCAGTTTTTTCTAGGGAGTGGGGGTGACACAAAGATGGCTCCCAATGTGGGGCATTTAGCATTTGATATTGGGCCAGGGTCAAACTATGACACTAATTTTTTTTTTAAATCATTAAAAAAGCACTACTTTCTTGGAAATCTACATGAACTAAGAGACTAGAGATACATTGTGGGTGTGTGGGTGTGTGTGTATGTATAAAATTATAAAAAAGCAAGTAGTTCAAAAGCCACGTCAAGTGAGATCAGGCAATAGTCTTCTACTTCCCATTCATATCAATTCCATGTTTGTAAAACACTGAGGAAAGCAGGTTTCCAATTTCTAAATACTACAAAATATCACCATGAGATATTCTAGAATGTTAGTAACGAGCAGCAATATCAGTTCAAGAATTTAGAATCACACTTTTGACAGACATCCTACACTTCACTTTCCAGAAATCTCCTGGACCACAAAGCCAATTTCTGAAGAACTACTTAAAACATGGATGAAAATAGTCATTTTGGAAACGGATGCTTATTACCAACCATGGTTGTCTTATAAATGAACATACTTATCTAGCTGCAGAGACTTCAAGAGGAAATGTAAAAGGCAGTTACATCTTTTGTAATATTAAAACAAAATGCATTGGCATTGAAGTAAACTGTTACTAAATTGAACTAAACTCTGAACTACAGACAAACAATTTTGCTTAGAAAAGGAAAAACCCAACCAGCTGACATAGGAAAGGTCTAACACCAGGAAGTGTGCAGGTACATACCTCCTCTATACAGATTCACACATCCCAAACAACCAAACATTTGAAATAACAATATTTTTTAAGTGACCTACCAATTTCATTCAGATTCACATTTTACAAATTATTTGCTTGGCAAGAGAAATAAGAAGTACCAAAAACTTCAGAGACACACTCCTTTGCACTTGTAAAACTACACATAGCTCACAATGCAAACCTCTATATGCTTAAGACAGTCTCCAGAAAAGAAAAGCAATGCAGTATTTAATCTAATACTGTCATGTAAAGCACATTCAAAATCCCCTTTACTTGCTTCAGTCAAGATAACACATTGTGTAACTCATAGCAAACAGAAAAGAACTGAATTTCCTCTTTTCTGAATCACTGTAGATAGATTCTTAAGATCATGTCACATTCACATGTTTAGAGCTCTCTTTCTTGCCTTTCATTTTAGATTTAAGGGACAAGTATGAGAACTGGTAATTTCTTATAATTTTGTCCCTTTACCTATTGAACTATGACATGACAGATTTCAATTTATTTAACCTTACCTCATAAAAAAACCTCTTGATCTGTTTATTCTCTGAAATTAAGATGACACTTAGTCCAGTTTAATAGACTCAGTTAAAAGCCAACTTTTATAAGTAAGAGCACAGGTAGAGATAATACCTCTTTTTGTACATGTTGCTGTAAAGAATTAAGAGCACAGCAGAAAACCAGTCTATGAATAGATAAACTATTCCTTCTGAAAACCAGTATGAATGTCCATGGCTGTTCAGCAGACAAGACCAAGAAAATTCAGAAAAAAAGCTGAGTGGAGCAGTTCTAAATTCTCACATCCTATTTCTACATAAAAGTGAATCTTAACAACAGAAAATCTTCTGAATAGCCTACAGCCTGACTTGTTCTGTTTCCAAATGCTGTTCACTATCATGAGCATGCCAAAAGCATATTTTGACTTTTCATTACCAAATTTTAGAAAATTTTTAATTACTAGCAGTATGATCTTAAAAATTATAAAACTAAAATTAAGATAATATAATTTATATTCCTTATCCCATCCTCAAAATAAATATCTGGCTTTCTGTAAAAAGGGAGGAGCATAGCTATGAGTGTCTTAAAAGACCAATACAGCTTAGATCTTCTGTTCTGTCAAGGGTCAACTACCAACATACTGAATTATTCTGAACTAGCAGAAACATAACAAGAATGCTGGTGGTGACAGGATGACCAAAAGACATCATGATTCAACCTCTTTTCCTTGCCACACCACAATGGCAGTGATTGAATTTGCCTGTTTGGCACTACAGATGTTGGATCATTAGTTTCTTCAAAAGTGAATGGGGAACGCCAACAGTCTTACATAACTGCAACCAGGAAAAGACCATAAGCAATAGACGGAATGTAATTTGGTCTTCCCACTGAGTTCTTCCGATGCATTCTTATTCCATCTAATACACCTTCTGCTATGAGTCATGGCAGCTGTCAACCCAAACATAAAAGGAAGGTAAATTCTAAAAGGACTATGTCTAAATACTACAGCTACTGAATGTAGCACAAGGGCAGTAGCTCTATTAGACGTTGGCTTACAAAACAGAGACAAGAGGCTGTTGCAGGAAGACTGCGGCCTCACTCTTGATGGACTGACCCGAGGATTGTTGCTACAGATCCAGTATCAGTCTCATTGTAGAAGTGAAATTCTAAAACAAATCCTTGGCACTTCTAAGTTTTATTACAGAATAATAATCTAACGAGAAACAAAATACACTTGAAAATAGAGCATAGTCTGAGCAATTTTTTTTTCTTTATAATTCTTAGGGCTTCATCAGAAATACAGATTCAACCAACTACTTCAGTTATTTTTTGAAAGCGTACTTGAAGCCTTGATTTTATGCTCAAATAAACTGCATGTCTTCATGCAGTAAAAGTTAAATGTTGCTTGACTATATCTGACTGTATACGATAAGAATCTTTCATATCCAAATTACCTGTATTGCTTCCATACTCACAAAGAAGAATTACAACCTATTTACTGAAAACTTTATTCTATGCTAAGTCTTAATTTGGAGAGATATATACTAATCAAGCAACTTCTCACCTGAAACCATCACAAGACAAAACTTCTACTAGCTCCTGATCATTCTGCTAGTTTCTCTTAGCTTAGCAGACGTATCTTTCCAATCTAAATGGTTAATTTGAACTTGCTGGTTTAAATCCTCAGAATATTCTTTTCCTCCCTCCAGACAGAGTTCATCTTAACTTCTAGAGTATTAAATGTCACAAAGAGGAAAAAAAAGCAGTTCTGTGGGAGTTGCTTTTCCTGTTGCTTTCTTTTTTAAATTCAGATACTACTGCTATTTAGAATTGCCATTTAGAGTGAAAAATATTTAAGAAAATAACAGCAGTTTATACTTTGGTCTATTTAGAAACTAGATTTGTTGTGCACGCATTCTGTGGTTGAGGTTCTTCCATCTCTGCAGGCCACTAGCTTTAAAGGTTTTTCTCTTTTTTTAAGTCTCTTTCACTCTCATCAGACCAGATCTGCTGTTACAAGAGAAATGAACATTGTGCTGCTCAGCACAGATACCATACCCTGTCACCTCAGAAAACGGGACCTTGATAGCTACAGCTGAAAAAACAATTTGTACATATAGCACATATTACTTTGTGCTTAACTAGCTTTGCTGCAAACACATTGTTGCACTGAATTAAGAGCTTCACTGAAGCTCTGACAGGATACTAGGAAAAGGCAAAGGGAAAAACAATCAGTGAAACACCACAGAGGTGTTTTCTCACAAGACTGAAAATCACAGAACCACAGACCAGCCTAGATTTGGTGGTACCTCAAAAGTTCATCTGGCCCAACCATTCACGCAAGAGAGTCTCAGTGAGATCGCCTAGCACCCTGCTGAGTCTTGAAAACCTCTAAAGACAGGGACTTTACCACTGTAAAGGGGGACATTGTTCCAATGATGGATTGTTCTCACAGTAAAAAATTTCTTTCTTACATAAATCTCTCCCAATGCAATTTGTACATTAATGCTCTGTATTAACAAACTTTAGTTAGCTTATTCCTTCTGCAATTTTGATGTCACCACTCAGTATACAGAAATACTCTCATCATAGTTTCCTTCTAACAAAATTGTAATTGCACAGTATTGAAAACAAAAACTCCTATCAATTTTCCTGAAGTTTTGAGTACTTCAACTGAATTTGCAGATTTTTTTTTTCTTTTAAAGGAAAATTAATATCATGATTTCACATTTTTCACCACATACAGTGTGTGTATACATGTATATAAAAGTCTGTGAAGGTACTGAACATAAATGTCTTCTTTTTAGCCAATTCATTTATTTAATGATAATCTCAAGTGATTAATGAAGCTTTTCACAGAAAGGCTTTCCTGGAAATCTGTTAAGCACACCTTTAGACTTAAAAGGCAAGCAGTAGTTGCATATGAATTTATTAAGGTGCATACCTACTCAGTACATAAGCCTAACAAGATGGAGAATTATTTCAGAGAACCAATGAACTTTTATTTATCACAACTCTCAAACTGCTTAGGTCAATGGAACATTTTAGTGATCTTCCCCCTTTCCTCCAGTGATTACACTACTGGAAACTATGGTAAACAGGAACAGTGTTCTGTTATACTACTGAGCATAATCAGCTGAGCATTGGATACTGCACTTAAACAGCAACTTTAAATGCATCTATCTTCATTTTAACAGCTTCATATACACACACTACACAGTTCAAAACAGCCACTACTGATATCTTTCCATCAAAAGCACCAAATCTCATTAAGTTCCTCTTTGTATACAATTTTGCCCCTAAAAAATACAATAAATTTCTACCACAGATTCAACGCGAAGAGACTGAAGAGCATCATGAACATGCTACTGAAAATTGTATTGTAAAAATTTACTTAAATCATTGAAACACAGTAATTTTTAGGTTCATGTACTAATATGCATTAACATGCAAAGAAACTAATTTTCTTTACTTAGAAACAGTATTTTGCAGTCATAAGCCATGTGAATCAGTTTTCCCTACTTGTCTGTGGGAACATCTGTAACTTGAGAAAAATACAACTCTAACTCAAAAGGATAACCCTCTCATAGAGTGGTTCCAGTTGACTGGAAGCTGGTAAACATTGTCCCAATTTTCAAGAAGGGCAAGATGGATGACCCTGGAAACTACAGGCTGTCAGTCTCACTTCAATGACTATTACAGAAGAGATTATTGGGGGAGGTATTGAAAAACATCTGAAGGACAGTGCAGTCATCAGTCACAGGTTTGTGAGGGGGAAAGTCCCACTTGACAAACTTCATTCCCTCTTATGACAAGGTAACCCACCTAGGTATCAAGGGAAGCCAGCTGATCTATCTTTTGGGATTTCAGTAAAGCTTTCAATACCATCTCACACAGGGTCCTACTGGACCAAATGTCCAGCATTCAGCTGGATAAACACACCACGGGATGGGTGAGCAGCTGGCTCACAGAGCAGGTGCAAATGGTTGTAATGAATGAAGTGACATCAGACTGGTGACCTGTCACTAGTGGGGTTCCACAGGGCTCCATCCCTCCACAGGGCCCTGTGCTCTTCAACAGCTTCATAGATGACTTGGATGCAGGACTGGAAGGAATACTAAGTAAGTTTGCCAATGATACTAAACTGAGAGGAGTTGTTGACTCCCTTGAAGGCAGGGAGGCCCTGCAGAGAGACATCAACAAATCAGAGACATGGGCAGACCCCAACCATGAGAAGTTTAACAAAGACAAATGCTGGATTCTGCTGCACCTTGGATGTCCATACAGACCGGAATAAGAATCTGGAAGGCAGCACTGTAGAAAGGGACCTGGGGGTCTTGGAGGTTGAACACGAGCCAGCAGTGCCCTGGCAGCCAGGAGGGCCAGCCCTGTCCTGGGGTGCATCAGGCACACCATCGCCAGCCAGGAAAGGGAGGGGATTGTCCTGCTCTGCTCTGCATTGGGGCAGCCTCACCGTAAGTGCTGTGTGCAGGTTTGGGCACCACAATAGAAGAAAGACACAAAGCTATCACAGAGCATCCAAAGGGTGGTGAGGGGCCTTGAGGGGAAGCAATATGAGGAGTGGCTGAGGTCACTTGGCTTGTCCAGACTGAAGAAGTGGAGACTGAGCGGAGACCTCATTGCAGCCTACAGCTTCCTCACACAAGGAAGAGGAGGGGAAGACACTGATTTTTTTCTCTCTGGTGATCAGTGACAGGACCCAAGGGAATGGCATGAAGCTTTGTCAGGGGAAGTTCAAGTTAGATATCGCGAAAAGGTTTTTCACCCAGAGTGTGGTTGGGCACTGGAAAAGGCTCCCCAGGGAATTGGCCACAGCACCAAGCCTGACAGAGTTCAAAAAGCTTTCGGACAACACCCTAAGGCACATGGTGTGATTCTTGGGGTTTGTAATGTGCAAGGTCAGGATGATCCTTGTGGGTCCATTCCAGCTCCATATATTCTATGATTCTATGAAAATACTTAAGAATTTGAAAGCAATGGATTATATTAACATAGCAGTTTGTAACATACCAATGAAGATGCAATGTTAAACAGACTCACACCTGCATTCTGACTTTAAGTCTTGCTGTGGAGGTTTTTGTTGGCCATTGATGTTTTGACACATGCCCTTGCAGCTTGATGTCTGCTTTTCAAATACCTGATGGTACTACCAAAGAAATTTCCCTACCCCTTAAAAAGAGTACAAAAAGTAGCTTGCCTTTACACCATCAAACCCACAAATTGTGGGGTGTGGGGGTAGTACTTCCTTATTTTAGATGCAGGAAACAGAAATTCAAAACAGTCTCACAAAAAGGCTGAAGAAATCAGGAAGCTCTAACTTAAGGCACATTAGGCCAAACAAACAATTCCAACACCAAAATCATCTTTAATTATCATCTTACTAATTTCTCTGCCTGTTTTCCAAACCTCATATTCGCACATACATCTTTCAGACAGACAAGACTTCCTTCTTCACAAAGAACACTTTTTTTTTTGTTCTTGTACCCAACCCCACCACACCATAAGTGTAATCTGTTGTGTTCTGAGGTTAAAAATATTTTAAAATAATGAAGGATGTGTCACAGTATCAAGGATACTGCACTGAGGTCCCTAATTGCTGATATTTTATTTACTAAGGCAAGAGAATAACATGGAACACCAGTTTTCATTTCATCTCCTTTTTAAAGACAGATTTGACTGGTACTCAAACAAGAGGAAGTATTTAAATTGAATGACTGACTTTCCACAACCTCAAAGTCAAAAGGATAAAGTTATTTTTTATAACTGTCAAGAATTAAGTCATTTATGGTAAATAAGAGTTAAGGATTAACTGGAGACTATGAATTGACAGGACTGGCATTGTTGACAAAATCTGTTTTGTTGACTACCCCTTTATTTGCTTCTCCTTTTCATATCACAACTTGATTACTGGTTTTACTTCTACCGTAAAAGTGAAACAGAAATTATCTGAAGAGTGAAGAACATAAAGTCTTCACAACAGACACCACCCTTCTGTATTTAAAAAAAATAAGTGATTCTTGTATTTTACAGAGGTGAGGATACAGGTATCTTGTCCAACTTAATCATGTGCTCTTATACTTAACACTGCTTCCACCTTCTTCTGGATGTAGAAAGGAAGCTTAACAAATAAGTGCTCATTTCTGTGAGCTGCACACTTAATTATACCTGAAAGCCATTTGTTTATCATGATGCAATTCAACAAAAGCAAGATCTACAGAGCATTGTCTTATCTTAAGCAAAAGCTTTGGCTCAAAGCTCCAAGTTACATGTAAAAAAAAGACTGTGTTTCCTTCCATCGTTATGAAAGAGGTTATGTTGATTTCAACTCCTCCAAAAAATTAAACATATTTTGTAAAAACATCATATTATTTTTAACATCATATTATTTTTTAAAGTAATTCTTCAAAAACTCATCACTTCATTTCTTTTTTTTTCCCACTTTTGCTAACCCATCAGCTCATAAGACCTTCTCTTAAATTAAATGTAGGGGCCTGTAAGAGGAATTATCAGTCAGGAGAAAGCTTAGAATTTCAGCTTGTTTCTACAATATACCTTTGCTGAATACTGTTATTTCCTCCCACAAAATATAAGTAATGTACCATCACTGTAAAGTAAGTTTGTTGATGTTAAAACACACAAGAAAGAAAGCAAAAGATGTGCTGCTTTGATAGAGTTAGTCAGTATCTCACAAGATAGCCAGATTTGAACGAAAATCTTCAACTGCCTATTCTGGTTGAATCTTTAACTGAAAAATTAAGCTTCTACTCAGAGGGCATCAGAAACTTGGAAAGAAACTTCCCTTTAATCAATCTTTTATTCCTGACCATATCTATGCATTTGTCAAACTGCACTGAAAAAGGGTGTATTACCAAAAAGAAAAAAAAAAGACGGAAAAAAGAAAAATCTCTTTTTCTCTCCCCTAGAATTTGTAGTTCTTAGACCCTTCTTTCCCAAGAACTTATCAAGAACTATTACAGGAACTATTATTTTTATGAAGTTAATCTGACTCCTTTCTGTGCCACGAGCTCAGAGGAGATTGCCATGACCAAAGAAACGAACAATGTAGCTATTGCGACTCTTCCCTGATGCCAGCCAAAATCAACTGTACAGAAAGCAGAAAGTCACAGAGCAGGTGTCTACAGCCACTGCAGTCCCAGAAACAAAGCAGCTCCAGCAGCACGAGCGTCATAACACCCCAATTTTACCTCTAAATCGTATCTTTGCTCGTATCACAAGTCCAAACTACCGATGATAAAAATGTTATGTATACATTGCATTCAGAAGGACAAAAGCTTTCTTATCAAAGCCGGAAGGCATTTGAGGACAGAAAAGAAACAAAAGGAAAACACTTCAAAGACTCCTCTGACTCTACACTCAAGAATTAAAGCCAAGAGAGACTTTTAGTCCTTTCCTTACTCCTGTCCAATCTGCCATGCAGAATCAATGAACAGCTCTGAGTGTGCAAGCTACATGATACAAGACCTTCTTTGTGTTACAACTCCAGACAAACAACCCATAACTCTCCTAAATACGGTTTTCCTAACAAGAGTCTTCATAGCTTGATTCAGAACCACACTGTAACTAGCTCTGATGACTTCTCCAACCACCTGATTTTGCAAGTCAAAAGTCTCCAAACACTTCAAGGTCATTCTACTTCCAAAAACCATATGCACAAAACAGTTTGTGGGGTATGAGAAAGGCTAAATATAGCCATGGGCATTTTAATAAAAGACAGAAGACAAAAGCTCTTCCGGGAAGCCTACTGATTTATTCTTTACAGAGAAAGCCTAGCTCTTTAATGACATGTCCAATTATAAATTCAGTGTATTGAAAAAAAAAAAACAAAAGCAACAAAACAACCAACCAACAAGCCCACTGCTCAAACGAAGAGTAGTCCAACAAAATGCATGATCACATCAATAGTTCAGCTTTCATTCACAGGTCTTCATGGGCATTTTCTTATTTACATCACCATCTTTGCTCCACTAGAGTTTGCAACAATAGCCCCTTTTTCAAAAGCCATGATCACTGTTGCCAATACTAGCAGAGCAAAAACTTCAATTCCTAGTGAGTCTACCATTTGGCTGGGACCACTTCTGGCCCTGAATTTCCATTAAAGAGGATATATAGCATGTAACAGCCGGTTTGAATGGTCCCAAAACCACCAAAAACTGTATCATTGTTATGCTGGCAATTGTTTTTTTTAATTTCCAATGAACTTAGTAGTAAATTAAGTTGAAGGAGGAGGACAGCTACCCACAGAAGATGTATTAGAGCAATAAAAAAAACTGTCACTGAAGTGGCAGAACCACCTTCCTTCTTTGTAAGGGGGGAATAAATTCTCTCAGCTCAATACTGACAGGGTTCTTTGCATGCCTACAATCAAAGCTACTTTCTAAAAAGAGATTAGTATAAAAATACATTTGTATAATCAGATTTCGTAAGAAAGAAGGGAATTCTAAGATTCCACCTCTAACACTGACAGCAGTGCATATTATCAATACAAAGTTATGAGGCATCAGCATTTTACCTCTCTTTTCAATCAAAGCTTCATGTCCTGCCTGGTATTATTCACACAATGCAGCACCCACAAAAATCACAAGCCAAGTATAACCAGCATTCACTCATTGACTGTCTTACCCTCGGCCTCACTCCTCCCTGATGGATCTTCCCCATCCATTCCTACTCGATTACCTCCTGGCTGGAGAGGTTTCCTCCCCTCTTAAATACTCAACAGAGTCACTCCACACTTGTAGTCAAATGAGCTCGCAGACCTCAACAGTGGAATTAACACGTCGGACTGTCATCCATACTCTAGGAAGATGGTGCTGCTTGTACTGACACCTTACACTTCAGCTTCTATGAAGAAAAAGTCTGAAGTGTAAGGTGTCAGTGTTAAAGTCTGAAGTGTAAACTCTCCTCTGAAGACTCTGCCTGAAAACTCCACAGGGAGTCTCTCCTCTTCACCTGTCTCTCAGAGACAAGTTTCTGTCCCATCAGTATCAAAAAGTCTTTCCAGGCCAATAAGGAAGTCCTACCCAGCCTCCCTCACTGCCTGTCAGGAGGGAAATATGTGTGTACACAGATACAAAAAACACAAGGCTACCAAGTTTCATAATCATGAAAAACTGAAGCAGCACTCATGGAGTGCAAACTGGACATCACAGCAAGGCATTCACTCTCTTTTTAGCTCCAACAGAAAAATTCTAAATCTAGTATGTTTCAACTTCTGTCACAAATTAAACATGAGCTTATGAATTCACAGCAACTGACCCCTCAGATACAAATCTTTATGCTTAAAATCTCCAAATCTACAAATGCCCCCATGCAGAAAGTTCCTCTCGTGTTCTGTGGCAGATACCTTTCAAAAATTATTTGGTCTAGAAATAGGTTTACTGAACAAGAAGGCCAGAACTCTGCAAATAAATGCCAAATGAGTACCAATGACTTTTCTGTGTAGTTTTGGTGAATTTCATTTTCAACTGTGTGAAGCATCAATGGAGTAAGTATTCTGGTGAGAAGAGGAAAATTACACGTTGCCCAGAGAGGTTGTGGAGCTCACCACCTCTGAGATAGGCTAAAAAGCCTTCCTAGGCAACCTGGTCTAGGCCACTCTACCACAGCTGGGGGATAAGGGACCTCCAAAGGTTCCTTCCAGCCTCAACAGTTCTCTGAAAAAAACATCATTTGTACTCAAAAAAATTACTACTTTCACTGTGCACATGGTATTAAATAAAGGCAGACTTCCAAATCATCATCCAAAGTAACTGATTTAGACAAAAGAAACAAATGATCCAACAGTAGCCAGTCTGAAACGAATGCCCAATCATTGTTCCTTCAACACTTTTCTACTGGAAATAACCATTATGACTATAACACAAGTTTTACTAACCATCTGCTGAAAAATATAACTTCTCCTACCACAAAACAGGAAAACATTTCCTAGCTGAAATCTCCAGATGTCAAGAGAAGCTTCTGGCTTCCTCTTCTTCAAAAAGCACATTCCAGATGACATACTTAGTTTTGTACAGTCAGGGGTTTTTTTTGCCATTATTTATTCGCTAAAAATTAAGCTCAGCCTCCACAGAAACAGTATTTTCATAGCTGTCAGTGACTACACAAGAAAACGGCCATCTTGTATTAATGCATTTTCTACATAGATATCTCACATCGAGTTTGCCTCTGAATATATCCATACCTAAGTAATTAATATGTCCGAATGTAATGCAATACTGAGTACTATGTTGTTTTTAAGAGGAAAGAATATAAAGACGTAATTAGTCAATATTTATATAACTATTCGAATTCAAGGATTTTTTATAAGTGAATATTATGACTCATGAAGACCTGAAAGAAAAAACGAGGACATGTTCCACTTGTGTTTCCAGTTCAATTACAAGCTCAGCAGCCCAGACACACACAAGGTAGAAACACATTTAGGTATTTCCAATCTAGAGTCCAAAATAAAGCCTTAGTGTGTGCAGTGTTTCCTACAGGGGTTTCCAAGCTTTAGGTCTTTGCAGCATCTCAGACCATGCAACTGACAAAAACCAAGAAAACCTTCATCTATTTCTTAACTCTATGAAAGAAACAGAAAAATGAATGCATATAAGAAAGGTAAGAGAAGCTAAAATAAAGAAATCTGCAGCTGGATTTCAATTAGGACCTACTAATAAAGGGATCTTACGTACTGTCCCCATGACAGTTTGTATTGTATAAATATTGACAGGGAGTGGCAACCTTTCAGTTAGTGAAAGCCAATCCTTTACAAGATTTTGAGTATCAGAACAGACTTTGACCTGTGCTCCAGTCAGAAGCTGGTGCTGATCCTGTTCCGGTTCTCCCTTAGCAACATGGGCAGCCAACCCGGCCAAGCAGCTCCTGCTTGTCTAGACAGCATCCAGACAGCTGTAACTGAAGATGCACCACAGTATGTTATACCCTGCTGATGCTGAGCACACTACACACACATCTCTACTCTGCTGAATGGAGACTTCAGTACAGGCAATCCAATCATTTCAGCATAGCAAAACACCATGGACAAGAGCAGCTCCAAACCACTTTCTTCTTCTCAAAGATCCAGTTTCAGCTCTTGTTCAATCACTGTTCACAGAATTGTTCAGGTTGGAAAAGACCTCTAAGATCACTGAGTCCAACTATTCCCTCAGCACTGCCAAGGGCAATCACTAAACTGTGTGTCCCCATGTGCCACATTTATGCTTGCCTCCTGGGATGGGGACTCCATCACTGCTCTGCGCAGCCTGTTCCAATGCCAATATTCCAGCAGCACAGTTTTCTTGCTGCATGTGGTCTCCCCGCTCCTCCTGTTTGCTGTCCATGCCATGTGCCTGCCTGTTAATTCTGGTGTTTATTTCAGCAGATTGCTGAGGAAGCGAAAAGACGGTGTTATTTGCATTTGCTTTAACTGAGCTATAACTGGGTGTTGCCTGCATAGTGCCTGCAGTTTTACCAATATTGTCTCATCATCCTTCTGACTTTATTGCTGCTGGAATTACTGGACAAATTAAAGCAGACAGAAAAGTTTTCAACCATTCTCCGACTTTGTCCTCAGAGAAATAAGTTCAGTTTTTCAGTATTTCCATTTAGAACTCCAATTTCTTCATGACAAAAGAGTTCTGATAAATAAAATCAAGCAACATTCACCAAAAAAAGACTTTAATTACATGGTTTGGGACCTCTTAAATTAAATATAAACATCCTGTATCAAGAAAAACATCTCAGGGTTCTTTGGTAAGAGACCTAAAAAAGCTTTTTATTTTTATGTAGTACTAAAGTATGACCTAGGGAATTCTGCTAACAGCAACTGTGAGGCTACCAACAACATCCACTCACAGGGCTTCTCAGTATTTATTAAGTTCTCAGTGAGTGACTCCTGAAGCGACCACTTTCAAAGTCAAAGATTTACAGACCAACAGATTGATTTTCAATTTGTCCAACAAACAAATTCCAGGTGTTTCCCTCTTCCTTCCCTCAAGCAATAAAAAACCCATTCCATAGTTGCCAGGGAAAAGGACATTGTTTACAAATATTTTTACTTAGTAAGAGCACTTATAGCTTGGTTGGGTGTTTTATTCCTCTTGTTGAAACGTGTCTTAACATCAACTTTCTATTATCATTCCTCATTAAAACTTTTTATCAGAAAAATAAATAATCACATTCCTACACTGCCTCTAGTTTTATAAGCAGGAGAATTGGCAACGTTAACTATTAATTCCTCTGTAAAACCTAGCATACACCGTTAAACAAATGCTAACATTTTGACAGTTCCACATCTCTACTGTTAACTTTCCAAAGGCTAATGCAATATTAAAAAATTCTAAAGATATGAAACCTGAAATAAAAACCCATCAAGTTACTGTATTCTCAAAGCAAACTCAGGGTTGCATTTTACCTTTGATTAATGTACCAAGTTATATATTTTATTATTAATTTAACATCAACCTTTATATTTAATAATCTATGGTGATGAGAAGATAATGTTAACATTAATAAACATTAATGTTAAATATCATTAATGCTAATATTAACATTAATTATTTTTGCATATAAAGTTTTTATATGGTAACTTGAAGAGAAGGAATTGTATTTCTAGGTCAGCCAGAAGTCTTATTTTGAATCTAACTGCTGAATCACAGTATGGTTTGGGTTGGAAGGGACCTTTAAAGATCACATAGTACCAACCCCCCTGACATGGGCAAGGACACCTGCCACTAGACCAGGTTGCTCAAAGCCCCATCCAATCTGGCTTTGAACACTTCCAGGGGTGGCACATCCACTTCTCTGCGCAGTCTGTTTCAGTGCCTCACCCTTTCAGTAAAAAACGTCTTCCTCATGTCCAATCTAAATCTACCCTCTTTCAATTTGAAGCTGCTGCCCCTTGTCCTGAGACTGAAGGCCCTACCAAAAAGGTCACTCTCTCACACGTCCTCCTCCACAGGGCTGCACTCAAACCATTCAACACCCAGTCTGTAGTGATACTGGTGACTGCCCCAACACAAGTGCAGGACCTTACTCTTGGATCTGAAGAATGGTAGAAACATCCAAGGAGATTTTGTCAGTCACGACACCTTCCCTTACTTTGAACTATCTTCAGACAACTTACAGAATTCTGAAGCTGACAATCTGCAAATGTTCATGAAGTTCTGCTTCTTTTGTGTACAAGAAGCTTCATTAGCAATCAAGGAAGCATCTTGGATATCAAATTTCTCTAGCATTTAATAACTGACTCTAAGAACAGAGTTAGTGTGGTTTCAGTGAAGGTGATTTCAACAGTTATTTGGATAGATATCTCTAAAGTAAACATACTTTCAGTTATTTTTTATTTATTGCTTTTCAAAAATTTATTATCCAAATCCCTAATCACAAGGTTTTCAGAAGCGTTCTCTAACACGTTTAACAGAAGGGAAAAATGTCTAGTAACAGAGATATATATAGAACTCCAAATCTCAAAGATGAGGAGATCATATTGCCTTTTCCTAGGCAAGACAGATGAACATGAATTAATCCAGCTGATGAAATAGGCCAAGGAAAAACAGGCGAATCAAGCTCTGTAGCTATGTATTTTTGGTGCAACAAAAATGGAAACCTCTTGAGATTAGATAAAACAAGTTTGTCATACGCAGTGTTTACTGCTGTCAGTTAACTTGAAGACAAACTGCTCAACAAGTGAAACATCTGACATCTCTGAAGATTAAGACCACCAAAAGTGTGAAGTTTTAAAAATCAACTACTGAAGTAATTGACTAAGTACTATAATAATAATAATAATAATAATAATAATAATAATAATAAATTTTTTAAAATTGTTATACATATTAATATTTTTAATAATAACCAAAGTACCTACATAAACCATGAAAACACACTTTGTGAGTTCTAACCTGGACACTGAGAACATCAAAATACATTCTCATGAAAATTTGATTGTTATTTAGAATCAAACGCATAGGCACAGATCAAAATGTGCCATATCCACTCACTTATTACACACCCTAACTCTCCACTCTCCAAAAACTGGAAGCCCATAAACCCTAAAAATTTACTAAAGCATGGTTTTATTCCAAAAATTTTTGTAGAAGTATGCTGAATACTGAATACTGCTTTTCAGTGTTTAAGCTCATAAATGAGACACTTAGCTCAAATTAATAGTCAGTTACTTACACTGCCTTTGGGCCTACTCGACACCCCTACGGAATTCACCAGGATCTGACCACTGCACACCCCGGAGTGTGCCCACCTCTCTAACACAGCCTTCACAGCTTATTAGATCTTTTGGGGACTGTATGACACCCTAGTACCAAATATTTTGAGAAAATGCACTACATGATGCTGGGACACACTCAACTCAGGCTTTGGCCTCCTCATTCCTCATCAAAAAAAAAAGGCAGTTTATCTATGAGTCCCCTGCCTAGTACTAAATAGAATGCATGGAAGCCCCAAAGAAACAAATTTTGTTACAGACACTTGCAACTTAAATTCATTTTCTTCCTCTATTTTTTTTACACTTCTGTAAGAGAAAACAGGAGAAATAAATGTGTCTCTCTCCTGCACCTCAGCTTTATGAATTTCCTTCCTGCAGCATGTAAATTGAAGTTATAAGGCCCTCAGTGTGCCTTTTCCGCCTGCTCTACTCTGTTGTCAGCACTCTTCTCCCACACCTTCCTGAAACGGTAACACATCTTCCTTTGTATCAGCCCCCACCCCCATCTTCTTGTCTTACAGTTCTCATACTACTTCACATACAAATTTAGAAACTTTCTAGCATACAGAACACAGCTTATGACATTTACAAAACCCAAAATGGCTACAAAGCTGATTTAAAGGTTATTCCATGTCTTGCCTGTTAGTCTACAAGGGGTACAAACTGATGGAGAAGAAACGTTAAGAAGAAAAATCAAGTAAAGTTAGAGGATAAAACCATCCTAAGAGAAGCTGAGAGCACTGCTGAGACTTTTCTTCATACAGCAAAAAAAAAAGTTTCCTGAACCTAAATGAACCCCAGTATTTTAAACCTATAGAAATAGGATAGATCTGATATAGAATATCAGATGCTGAAGTGTCTGTGTACCAGCCATTCATGTATTTCCACTCAGATACACACAGTTAGCTAACACCTTTGCTTAGGAAAGGTGAAAGCAGTTATAAGGAATATCAATGCAGAACCTTAATCAAAAGATTTTAAAAAACAACTTAGATTTCAAGTTTTATTAAGAAGAATTTTTGTACGTATTCTGATCAGAAAAATATTATTTTATTTTATTTTTAAGTGTACCACATGAAAAGTCTGTCAAATTTCCCTCTTTAACAGAGACTTGCAGGGAAGGGAATGGGGAGTTCATTTTAGAAGGTATTTTAAATGCAAATCAATTACACCTACACATAAGCATTTCTTCCTTAAATGCATATCCACATAGATTTTAATGGATTTGATATATAAGTAGTACTTTGGGCCAAGAATGATGCTTGTAGTGTGAATCATCACATTAAGAACTGGTGTAAAATATTTAAGCTGTTTAGAAAGTGTTGGGATACTCAAATTCTTCTATAGAAAAGACCACAAGAACAAGTGAAAAAAAATGTAAGTCCAGCCAGCAGGAAGACTGATACATTGACCAAACACATACAAAGTTAGCCTACGAAGTGACGTCCTGAGACGCAGCATTTTAAAAGACATTTCCTTAAAAATTGTCACTTTAAAGGACATTAATACCCATGATGTAAATGCATGCTCTAAAACTTTCAACAAGCATGATGGGAAGCATCCCAACAAGTTCATTCCCAAACTGACTACAGCTTAGCTCCTAATCACAATTAAGATAACTGAAATGGGGCAAATCCTTAAACTGATTATAAGATTAAGGAATACAGTTAAAGATACTACCAACTGCATGTCTGATACCTGCCAATTCCTTCCTATTGCTGTAGGAAGGCCCCCATAAAACAGCCAGCACTGAAGCTCATACTAGTAAATTGAGTCATGGCTAATGTAAACTCTAGACTCTTAGCTGACTCTGGATTCTTGACACCTATCAAAAGAACCTGGGTGTAAAAATGTCTGATTAGTGTCAAGTTACCAAAATTGACACACTATATCCTAAGAACCAGAGGTCTCCTCATTAGCTGTGGTTCTAAGATGACAGATATGTAAAGCAGATCAAGAGAAGCAAGCAAGAAGATGCAGTGCTGTTTTCCTCAGTGGCAGAAGCATCCACAAGAGTCTGTCTGCTTTTATCTAGGGATGTAGGTTTGAGTTGCCAACACTTCAGAAGCTCACAAACCAGTATTAAGCTAAAGAAAGCAAACAATATTGTGAACTTGTACAGATTCTTGCATTATTCTCTTAATCTCTCCAGTGCCTTATGCTCAAGCAAGCTTTCTGCCAACATCCATGCGACAGAAAATGAAGAATGACTATTAAGAGCTATTTCCACCCCCACACCTCCCTTCCCTTCCAAACCCAAATGTCAGAGTTCATATGAGGAACAAATTCAATTTATTTGTTCCTCTCTCTGACAACAGAAAGCCAGGAAAGAAAAATACACTAAAGAACTTCTATCACTTGCTCCAAAAAAAATAAGCCCTCTACTTCAGCGTGAAAGCACAAATTACACTTTGGTACTATTTAAGGACATCTCTAGGCATATCTAACGACCCAGCTGCATCCCAAACAGATTGGCTGGATTTGGCATGCACTTTATTGAGGTACTAAGTGAACTAAACAAGAACTAAAATATCATCCAATTCTGTCAAGCAGCTAGCAAATGACATTGGCTGGTTTTATATCAGGAAGTGTTACGCTTTGCTTTCCTATGATGCAATTGTAACACTGACAGCACCGGTGAGAGCCAGCGATTAGGTACGATCAACTAAGGAAACAAGCGAGCAACCCTCTACCCCAGACCTAGCACAACCACCAGCTTAAAATGCATTTAAACCTCTGTTCACCTGTAAGGGCTTATTAAACGTGTTGTATGCGACTGTCAGCGCTGCAGTGCTTAACCACAGAATAAGAGGACCTCTGTCTTTAAAAAAGTTGTTGGAGAGAGAATTGGTATCAAAACTACTTGAAGTCCTGTGCTTACACAGAGGAGTGGCACTCACGAATTCCGCCTTTGTGGAAAGGCTCCAGCGCCCCTGTGACAGCCGGCGAGGCACGGAGCCGTGCGCGGAGCGAGAGATGACAAGTGTGAGGCAGGGCTGGGCAGGCGCCTCCTTGGCATGAGCCGCTCTCCCGGCACACAGACACATTCACGCACTCTCAGCCCAACGCTGAGTAAATAAAACACCAGTGCGGAGCCGAGCAGGGCGGTGACTCAGCCAGGAGTGCGAGATTTGGTCCCACAGGGTAAGGAATTCGGGGAGACGTGACCGGGGGCCCATCGGCGCTCTCTACTCACCAGCAAACAGTCCACGTTCACTTCGGATTTGGGGTCCTTCAAAGTCACGTCGATTTTCTCAAACCGAGACTCAAAACTTTCTCCCGTCGACATGTTTCCGGAAATAAAAAGTTTCCCTTATTCCAGAGCAATATAAGCTTTAAAAAAATGATGAAAAAAGTAAAAAAAAAAATAAAACAAAAAACAAAAACCAAAAAAACCAAAACAGGAACAGGCGAGCACAAAAGAGAAACCACACAGCCTGTACCAGGCTGAGGACGCGCCTCCTGCGAGATCCCTTCAATCACAGAAGTCTCTGGGGCAAGCCCCCGTAAAAGGGGTCAGAGAATCCAAGGGGAGCAAACGGCAGGGGGGGGACGAGGCTGCTTCTCCCCCCGCTCCTCCAGGCGCACGCAGGCAGCTTCCCGGGATCCGGGATGCTCACAGCTCCGCAGCAGCAGGTTTCCTCTCCCTCCCTCCTCTGCTCGGGCCCCACCGTCTCAGCATTCCCATTCTCCCAGCCAGGAAAGCCGTCCTGGGATCCAGCGTAGCGGTCCCTCCTCCTCACCCTGCTGCTGCAGCGCCGGCGGGTCGGTGCCAGGTTCCGGAGCGCGGTTTTCTTTCCGGTGAACCAGAAAAAACAACAGAAGTGGAGAGGGAAAAAAAAAAAAAAAAAAAAAAAGAAGAAAAAGAAAAAAGACAAAAGCCTACAGGCACAGCAACAAGGCAAAAATGGATGGAAAAATAAAACTTAGGGGAATCCTCTGGGCGGCGTGTCTCAGCGTCGTGGGGTTGGTCCGTCCGTGGGCACGGGGAGGGAAAGCACCCGGCGAGTGCCCCCGCGGGCGGCGGACGAGTCACCTCACCGGCTGAGCGGCCGCAGCAGCATCTTTCTTCCTCTCTCCTCCTCCTCGCTGCCTCCCGCCGCTGCCAACGCCGGTTCAGCTCCCCCCTCTCCGCTCCTCCGCCTCACGGACGGGACGGCAGCCCGGACCGCCTCAGGACCGACCCGAAGTTGCGGCGTGCGGGGGGAGGAGGGAAGGAGGCGGCTTAAAGAGAGGGGAGAGAGTGAGGTCCGGCGGCTGCGAGGGAACCTGCGAGAGCCACCAACATGTCCGGCCTTCCTGTTTGAACAGTTGGGACGAGGCGCGGGGCGCATGCGCGGGGGGAACGGCTCCGGCGCGGGCGGGGACGGGACGGGACGGCCGCGGGAGGTGCGCGCGCCGAGACGGAGCGCGCGTGCGAGGTGATCGGAGAGGGCGCGCGCCGGGAAGGAATCACAGACTCACTCAGAGAATGAATTAGGTTGGAAAAGACCTCTGAGGCTATCCAGGCCAACCTGTGACCGAACACCACCGTGTCAACTAGACCAGAGCACTACAGTCAAACACCACATGCAGTCAAACAGCTCCAAGCATAGTGACTCCACCACCTTCCTGGGCGGCCTATTCCACTGTCTAATCACCCTTTCTTTGAAGACACTCTTCCTAATGTCCAATTTAAACCTCCCCTGGCGCAGTTTAAGGCCATGTCCTCTTGTCCTGCCACGAGTTGCGTGGGGGAAGAGGCCGGCCTCCACCTGGCAATCCTCCTTTCAGGGAGTTGTAGAGATCGATAAGGTCACCCCGAGCCTCCTTTTCTCCCGGCTTAACAATCCCAACCCCCTCAGACGCTCCTCATGGCATACGCGCTCCACACCCTTCACCAGCTTCGTTGCCCTAGTGAAGGAAAGAGCTGGAGAGACGGGAGCGGGCGGGAGGGAACGCGTTCGGCTCGGCGTCAGCCCCGGCTCGGGCGGGGGGCGGCAGTGACAGCGCGGCATCCCTCTTCCGGGAGCCGCTGTCTTTGCGTGCCCGCCCCCCCTCGGCGGTTCCGGCGGGAATTGCGCGCAGCGGAGGGGCAGCGTCCCGCCGGGAAAAGCGCCTCTTCCCGCCAGCTCCCCGTGCCATGAGGGGATCTTGCCGCCGTGTTTCCTCCCCGGCTCCTCGGAGGCGCCTCAGAGCTGGTGGCTCCCGCCGCCCTGGCACAGCACGGGCACGGGGGGACAGGTGCCAGCGAGGGTCGCCCCGAGAGCTGCTGTGGGCTCCGTCCTTGCGGATCTTCAAAAGCCAGGCCCTGGGCAACCGGCTGTGAGTGGTCCTTAGGTGATCCCTCATTGGAGATATTCAAGAACTGTATGGGCGCAATCCTGTGCCCTGTGGTTTGGGATGATCCTGCTTCAGCAAGGAGATTGGACCGCATTACCACTGTCATACCTTTTCAGCCTGACCCATTCTGCGATTCTGTGGTTCTGTCCTGCCTGATCAGGGGGACTGGAGAAGTTGACTTCCAGAGATCCATGCCAACCACAGCCAGTCTGCCATCCCGTGTGTCCAGGGAAGGAGAGGCCATCTTCCACAGTGCCAGAAGTGCAAAGCATTCCAGTTTATGCCCAGACCAGAGCCATGTGCAAGGTAACGCACCAAACACAGAAGGAATAGGTTCCAGCACTAAACATGTGACCTGTGCAGCCTGCATTAGTCTTTCCAAATCAAGCCTTACCCTTAGACCACAGAAGGGACGTTTTCCTCAAATAAGTAAACAATCACAGAATCCATTAGGCTGGAAAAGACCCCTGAGATCATCCACGCCAACCTTTGACTGAACACCACTGGGTCGATTATACCATGCCACTGAGTGCTACATCCAGTCTTTTCCTGAACACCTCCAGGGACTCCACCACCTCCCTGGGCAGTCCATTCCAATGTTTAACAAAACTTTCTGTGAAGAAATTTCTCCTAATGTCCCAACTTGACCCTCCTGTGGCTCAGCCTGAGACTCCAGCAAAGTTATGATTTCAAATAATACTGGACACAGGCTGCTGAACTGGTTCAGTTCTTTGACTTCCATTGCTGTGTCATAAATGGCAATGGCATTTTTACAAAGATCACCATAAATTGCATAGAGATTGTCAAGCCATTAAGTCTGAACAGTTGCCGGTGTAGCAAACCTGAATTATTAGCATTATGAGTTATTTTCAATGTCATGGTTAAGAAACAAATTTAGAGCCAAGTGTCAGAGCATTTAAGCTATTCAGTACTTGGATGTCAGTATTTTCTATCTTGCTTTATTCAGAAAAAATAAGAAATGGCATTCTACATTTTGCTTTTTCTTATCCACAGCTGCCTGCATCTTTGTTTTTGTTTTCTACTGAGAAGTATGTACAGTCAAAGTAAAAATACAGGCTACAGCAACATTTCTCTCTCTCTCGTTTTTTCCTGGCTACTACCACAGCCCTTTGATTCAGAGGGTTTGGTCGCTCTTGGAAATGCAGGTGTTCCATTTCAGCAACCACAGTCCAAAGAGAACATCTCCACAAGCTGCAGGGTGTAGGCTTGGGATCATTTCATATGTGAAGCAGTAATTCATTCTTAAAATATAGAGAAAATGCTTCTTGCATTATCCAAAGTAAGATTAAAATCATCATTTGAGATACGGAGCCTAATTTGCAGCACTCTTGGGCACCTGGTTTAGACATTAAAACACACACAGGGATGATGCCAGGCCTCAGCAGGGTGATTTGAGGCAGCTAGCTGGAAAGAATGCAAAATTAATGAGCCAGTAATAGAGTATGGAAGAGGAAGCCTGATTCTGCAGCCCAGTGGGCAGGATCACCTCTGTGATCAGCAGGTGCCACTTTACCTGTTTTATCCAATGTCTATGAGAAAACTTACAGGTACTCTTGGAAATGCAAAACACCCTGAATCCTCTCCAGATCCTCCTGCAACAAAGTTACCTGGGTCTTGCTCCCACTTGCCCTTTGCTTCTTTGCGTTTATTTTGGGTTTTTTTACAGTGGCCCATATTCAGCACAGTAAGTGGAGAGAAGCACCATCCCATTGTTTGGCAACTTGGAGAATTCACAGAGAGATGGGAGCTGGGCATCAGACAGGCCCAGCCTCACATGTTTATTTGCTAGTGAAGGATCTTGCCTCTGGACCAGTACACCTGAGAACCTCTACCAGTGTCTGTGGTGAGCAAAGCTGCTGTGTTTGTGTTCAGCTGGTGCAAACTCTGTGTGTTTCAAATGTGTCTGTCAGACTGGGCATTTCTCACAACTGTGGCGGACTAAAAGTGCTTGTCTGTCTGTCTCAAATAGAATAGAATTTGTGTGGGAGGTACTCATGCAGCTGTCTAGGAAACTCTGAGCATTGCCTCAAAACTGCAAAGGGGGGGCTTTGGCTACCAGCATCAAAAAGGATAATGGATTCTAAGTTTTAAAAGCAGGTATGGGTTAAGTGTCTGGTGTGATAAAGTACTCATGTTGCCACTCAAGAGTGTAATGTAATAGTTTATAATCCAGAGAACACTCATTCACATGCTGGGATCTCGAAGCCCATTTTCACAAACTTCAGTCAGATTATTTGTATCAATGTAATTAGGAACTTGCGTATTTCCAGCATTGGCCACTTAGAAATCATATGAATCCCTGTCCTACATAACCAACCAACCAACCAGTGCATTGAACTTTTGAACACTGAATTGTTTTATTTTATCTTCCTGATAAATAAACTAAGAATTTCTTCTTGTTGCATTTGTTGTGTCACATATTTTGAAATCAAACTAGGTTTTGTTGAGTGAAATAGGAATTACTCAACATATCCATGACCTGATAACACTGATCTGATAAAGCACGAAAGCCTGAAATATCATTTTTTATCTCTTCAAAAGCATGTAGTCTCTAATTCTTGCAAGTGTCTCCATGTAAGTTGATGTCCATACCTAGTAAACAAACAAACTGATAATCCTAATAAAACAAAAACCATATCAATATTGTCTTGCCTGTTTCAAAAGATATTTAAATGTTCCTGCTTTTTGTGTGATACAAATTGACACTGACTTAAGAGCTGATTGTTTGGCAGAGATTGAAATTTCTTATTAAGTACAGAATATCAGTAAACTGTAGAATGACTACAGTGGCTTCCTCTAAATCATAATAAAATACTTACAAAAAGTACAAATAATTCTGTTTATTGTGCAAATAACATTTTTGTACATGAGAGTAATAAAACTGTGCATGTAAAAGGTTTCAGTAGTGCCCATTTCAGGAAAATTCAGCAAACAGCAGGAACACAAGTGCAGTGGAATACTCAAAGTACTGGCTCAGCCCTCTGTGAGCAGGTACTATAATTTCCACCCTCTTGTGAAAAAACTAAGAAAAATTAAGCAAAAGAGCTTGTAATAAAGTCAAAGGCCATCTACATTTTTCAGGTCACTGAGTGTGCATCTTTAAAAGGCATACACTCTCAGAAATGAGAGAAAAGGCTGGGAGACTTGTGTTCCTGAAGTAGCTACTGACTTCAGGAGAGTTGCACAAGACAGAAATGAGACTATATCCTGTTCACCATATTAGGCCAAGTTAGTAATGCGTGAGGTCCACTCACAATCAGCTTCCGATTTAGTCAGCATGAAAGTTTCAGCAGTTAAATCACATTATGTCAAGCCTGTCTTTGGTCCACCTCCTTTGCCCTGCAAAACTGGCTCAGTTTAGCCTCTGCTCTAGTCCTAGGGACAGTTAATTGCACAGGCCAGGGTGGCTCAAAGCTCTGGGATGAAAACTGGTCAACAAATTCAGTCATTGGGCAAAATATTTTACCATTGCTAAAGCCCCTCTGTGCAACAGGCCATTTGCAGGAGCTTCCTGCTTCAGGCAAGGTGTGATGGATGCTCAAGCAGACATATGTGAACTGACTTTGGGTAATGATAAAGTCACACTAGCATTCATCTCAGTGCGCTTGCAAAACCTGAAAAATAAAGGCTGCATTAGGTAATGAATGCTGGTGGCTGTAAGTAACTGATTTAAAGCTGCAGTCATGGTGGTGACTACACTGCAGCCCCCTCACTTCCCTTGGGGGCTCACCTATGCACTGAAAAGAATCCTCAAGGAATTACAAAATGTAAGCTTGAGGTGCAAACTACTCTGAGTAGTGAGGATGTTAAAATGTTCTTCCAATAGGAGAGAGAAAGTAAAGAAATGAGAGAGATATTAGTCATAACTTAGTATGCTCAGAAAAGTCATCTTGGCTCTTGATGAGGCAAAACATAGGACCTATAACAGAATAGAATAGAATAGAATAGAATAGAATAGAATAGAATAGAATAGAATAGAATAGAATAGAATAGAATAGAATAGAAGTGGCCTAGGCAATAAGAACTGCTGCATGTCACCAGATTTATTAAAAAGGTGAGGCTCCAGGAATACAGCCTTGCCTGTTCCAATGTATCCCAGCTTCCCAACAGAAGGCAGTTGCTGCTGTTCCCTATTACAGTGCATTTTCAAGCACCCTAGTACTTCCTTTTGCATCTAGTGCTGGAACCCTGAGGAGAACTTGCAGTGGCTGCCTGCAAGTCGTGAATGATGAGTAAGAAATGGGCGTCTGAATCTGAATCTTTCTTGCATGTTCTTAACAAGCTAGAAATGGGGTGGGGGGGGAGGGGAAGGAACCACCTTTTGGAGCTTTTGCAGTGGTCCAGTTTGATGGAGAGGATCTGGTTTGAAAACAAACTGCTGCAAGGGAAGAAGTAAACTGGATGGCATTGTCTGTTCCAGTGCAAACACAGATGTGTCTGCTGCCACCAGACAAGGGCATCATTGTATAAACAGCATAGACACTCCCAAAGTAACTTGTGCTGTATCTGGAAAGGAGGGGAGCTGTGAGCCCAGACATAGATAGCAACTCCCATATCTGGTCACCATATGGCTCAGGCCAACATCAGCCACAAGTGCATGGTACAGCAGAGGCTCTCTGTGCTTTTATGCTTTAAAAGTGCAGAAAAAAGCCTGTAACCAGGATATGGCAAAAGCTCACAAACTGATTTGAAATCAAAATTCCACTGGAATGCTGAAAGCTTCATTCCTCAGTAAGGACCATTTCCGTGGCAAATACCATTTTCCCATTAAGGCCACTTGGTGGGTACAGAAAATGTCAAGATGCCAGAAATTCTTCTTTTACCCTGGGAAAGAGCATTTTTATTTTCACTATCCCAGAGCTTAAAAATGGCCCAAGTACTTCTTGTTGGAAATCTTTGAAAAGCCAAACAAATTCAACTTTAAGTCAAAGAAAAACTGTGGAAAAAAATTGCCTGAAAAAATGAAGCTTAAAGAAGGGCAGGAGCATATTAAAGCAGGAGTTAAAAAGTAATCTGATGGTCTCATCTATCAGGATATAAACATAAATAACATATCTTTTGTGCCTATATATTTCCATTGAATAAATGGATATATAAATAAATACATATTTCCATTAAAAGTAGAGTGATTATCATCATTTTAGACCTCTTAAAAGCTATCATGAATCCAATTTTCTACACTGCTGTTAATCTTGTTAACTGTGAATCACCTATGAAATTAAGAAGTTTTCTTCTTATTTCTCCAGTTCATAACCCTAAGTGCTCTCTCCTAGAACAAATTTATCCCACCCCACCTTACTCCTACTTCCCTGACATATACATATCAGATTTCCTGTGGCTGGATTAGTTTTGCAGTCCTTGCTCAAACAGTTCTTCTGAAGACAAAAGTTAAAAGTAAACTGGACTGAGTTTAAAAGTAAACTAGCTTTGATTGCTCTGGCTTTGTTTTTATGTGTCCTAAATATCTACACTCCCTGTAAATGCTTTGCTCTGATGAAGACTATGACAAATCCATGAAAAGCCATGTTTTTATCTTGGGCCTGGAAAATATTTAACAATTTCAGGCCTTAACAGATAACTAACTTCTAAATGACACATCTCATAACTTTCCTGGCATAAACAGAGAGGGATCCATATGATCCTTTTGTGGACAGAACTGCAAAAGTTGCCATTCCTGACACTCACAGTGTGAAGATTCACAACACAAGTTACAGACAATTGTTTTTATACCATGAAGCTTCATGAGAGTCTACATGTGTTGTCTCAGATTAAATGCACTCAAATGCCATTAAATATTCAGTTTTGAAAAATGTATATTTTTCATATGACTATATTCCAGATATTTGAAAAAGAAAACTTAGAAGTTTAGTCGCCAAAAAAGAATTCAAATTCATTGCACTGCAAGAATTATAAATGAGTCAACTTAGTAATTTTTTTGTGAATTTTCATAACTAAATCCCAGAAGCTGCTTTTGTTCAAATTTGGGATATTTTTAAATTCTTCTATTAATCTCAAGCCACTAGGCAATTGGTTAACTCTTACTTCATACCAATGCTACCACCGTTGTTTTGTTTGTAGAGCTCTGCTACCCTTATAACACATCAATAAGGTTTCAGAGAATCTAGTCTTAGACAACAGAGATGATTTATATATTGACTTTTATTATAATTCTGTTTTCATTTGGTCATAACAACCCAAATCCCAGAAATGAAGATTTTATAGGTGTGATCACAGACAGAAAACTATGTGTATAAAAGTGTAAACAAGCTCTTTCTCTTCAAAGAGTTAATATTTTTCTTCTCATTCTTCTCTCCCCCCCCTCTTGAAGATAAAAGACACCAAACATCCTACTTCCTGTGGTAAAATGCTATGCGAGTCTGTTGGCTAATTCAACACTTGATACTCAGAAGGTGGCAATTTTATATCAGTTTTACCTCATTCTTTTGCTTCTTTATTATTATAATTATTATTTATTATAATTATTGTCACTTCAAATCCCCAGAACTGCCTTGTTTGAAATGGAGAAGGGAGATAGGACAAGAACAAATAGCCTCAAGTTGCATGAAGGAAGGGTTAGATTGGATATTAGGAAGAAGTTCTTCCTGACAAACCAAAAGGATTGTCAAGCATTGGAACAGGCTGCCCAGGGAAGTGGTTGAGTCACCAGCCTTGGAGGTATTTAAAAGATGTGCAGATGTGGCATTTGAGGACATGGTTTAGAGGTGGACTTGGCACTTGGACTTGGACTTGGGTTAATGGTTGGACTTACTGATCTTAAAGGTATTCTCCAGCTGAAACCATTCTATGGTTCTATAGACTCCTTATTTGATGACAGTAAAAATAATCTGGCAAAGGAATAAACTAAAGGCCAGGAACAGGCCATTTCAAAAGTGTAGTAGATGCAAAGTAATACCTTTTTGATGGAGAGTGTTTAGGCAGAGGGGAAGAAAGACCCAACTCATTTTGCTTTTTCCAGAGTCAAATAAAGCCCATCCACCAGGACTGGAGAATGTCAGCATTGTCCCAAGCTGCCTCTGCACCATAAGCATAGATGAGGCTGCTCTAATAAAGCACTAGATTTAAAAAAGTACAAGGTGATTGACTCATTCATGGCCCATGGCCATATGAATACTTGCAAAAATTGCCTCTGGCTGATGTTCTAGAACCTTTACCATAGAAACAAAAAGTACTGTGGCAAACAAAGCTGTCCATCAGGAGTCTCATACAATGAAAACAAAGCTGGGAACATGCATATGCAAAGCAGTATTTGTAAAGAGTTACATCATTACACCTTTGCAATCACTTTTTTTGTGCCAAACTTTGGTGAAACTATGGAATAACTCAGAACTAGAGTAAATTCTTTTAAAAAGATTATTGAAACTGTAAGTACCATGTCCAAATTATTATGGAGTTTGAATTTGTTTTAATGAAAATATCTTTTGTTTACCTGATTTTATGTAGTTCCCAGCACTCCTTGGTGGTGGCCATGCCATCATTTTATATTCCTATGAAGGTAGCAATGTTATACTGCCTGCACTTTAAAATATCCACAGCAACTTAGACCACATCCACACCATGCTGACAGATGTGATGGTGTAATCCAGCTGGCTGAAGTCACAGCAGGTAACATGAGTTACCTGCTAGTCCCAGGTCCTACGACCAGAAGTTTATCCCTTTGCCTGTCAATGTGCATGCAGAAAAGGGACATATAACTCCATACCTCCAGACTTACCTGAGCTAGTTTCTAGCCAGCTAGCTGAGGCACATACAGTGACACAATCCGCTTCCACAGACCACCATGTTACTTGCCCAGGCCCCAAACCCTGTGTTGCTGCAGCTTCATGCAGCTGCTCCTCAGTCAGCTGCATTACACCATCACATATGCTGAGCACAGTGTGGACATGGTCTGAATTCCTATGGGCATTTCACGGTGTTGGGAGCATAATGCTGCTACCTTCACATGTGTAGAAAATGATGGCACCATCACCACAGGGGCCTGCTGGGAACTACTTCAAGCTGGATAAACACAAGATCTTTTCACAGAAACAAACCTGAACTCTGTTATAGTTTGGATATGGTACTTGTAGTTTCAGTAATTTGAATATAGGAATCCATCCAATTATAAAAAATCATGCAGTTATAACAGTCAGTGGTCAGTGATGTTATCTGCACTGTGGACAACTATGGCAAGAATTTCTTGTGGCCAGTATTTCTACTATTTGATGACCACATTATTATTTTTTGTTAGTTGTTACTATTTCCTTCTTGACTCACTCCTAAAAGGCACTGAAACATCACAGACTTACCACTCACACAACAGTAACTGCAACTGTCCTTAAATCAGTTTTGCAAACCTGCATCCAGAGCATCCCCTACCAGAAGGGTGTGTGCTCTGCTTTTTGTTAGGTTGAAGTCCCCCCCTTTCATTTGATGTGAGCAATGAGATCCAGCCTTTCATTTGAGCTTCTTGAGATTGGATTGAGTCTGAGGGGAAGTGCCTGCAAAGCACTGGAGGTAATGTCATGCCATGGGAAAATGAGGAAAGAAATGTGTGTCTCGTGCAGTGTGGGAGACAATCAGCTATTAGCCACCATTCTTCTCAGCTGAGTGGAGGTTTTAATCCCCCCACCTCACCCTAGGAAGCAAACAGATCATTTCACAGCAGTCATCTTTATAGCATCTATGTGAGCATGGTGGGGTGCCTTGTACTTCTGAACGCGTGTTTCATTAATGTCTTTTTTCATGTCCTGATCAGACTATTGCAAAACCCCACATGCAGACTCCCCAAAATGAGTCATGTCTGCTGGCAGGGATGTCTGCAAGATGTTTCTGCAGAAGGGTGCAGAGCTGTGCAGAAAGCGTGGGAGAAGACCACCCTGGCACAGAACAAAACCTTATTTATTAGAGAGAATGCCTTAGTGGAATAGAGGGGGCCTAGTAGGTCTGCCCCAGGGGGCAATCCATTAGCTTCCAAGTAAAGTGTAGTGGGTTCACTGTGACCTCTAAAGTCTGGCTGCCATGGGGGCTGCCCCATTATGAAATACATCCCCTCTTGCATTTGCAGAGTTGAAGTTTTGCTCTGGAAGGGTAATCCCACAGTGGGACTTGGGACACCGGAACATGAACTGCTCTGCACCTCCGGGTCCCCAACTTTTTCTTCCTTGTGACATGTTCTGATTTGTCTGGTTTTAGACCCATCGTCTGTGAGATTTTTCCTGTACATCCAATCTGACACTGCGAGAAGGAGCTGCATTACTCATACATAGTTTCAAAATTGTGGGTAAACTGGATGGTTTCTTGCTCCCATAGGCACATGACTTCATCGTCTCTATCTTCCCAACTTCATGCACGAGCACGGCTAGATTTATAAGGTGATTGTCTTTGCTTCAGAGGCCTTATCACCAGCTGAAAAGTAATTCCTTCCTTATCACCTCAAGTTGAATGATTAGCTGGGGCAGCCATGTGGCATCTCTAGGTTTCTGTCTGCCAGTAAATTAGCTGCATTCAGTTTCGATAACCTGGCTTTTCTTAATATGTTAATTCATTTTTTGTTATTTAAATGAGAAAAAAATAGGTTAACATGGCAAAATTCAGATCCCCTATAAGCATAGTAGACAAATACAATAATGTCTTGATATTGAACAAGCAAAAAATATTTTCCCCTCTGACTCCAAAGCCCTCCACAACACAGTTACCTGAGCAATTTACTTAGGTTACTCAAGAGTAAGTTGTGATTAACAGTAAGCTATTAATTGCTGAAACCCTCTGGTTTGCTGCTTTTGTCCATAAAGGATAAAAAACCATTTAAGCAGCCTGGTCCATTTCCAGCCCTACAATTTAAACTCACTAAATTACTAGGCAAAATCTCTATTCAGAAATTGTTCCATCCTACTGTATGTGCTTCATCACTCTGTTTCCTCACATCTTTTTTCAAGCATGTATTGGACAACCTACATGCAGAAAATAACATCTGTAAGACTTAACTTGGTTTTTATAATATTTATTCTCCTGTCAATTAAAAACAAAGAAACAAAAAAAACTAATTAAAAGGTATGTGCAAACTGATATGGAGAAATGGTAATGCAAATTTACCAATCTTTCACACTCAATAGCTGTTTCTAGTACTCTGCCTTTGTCCTTAGGATTTAATTAAATCTCTCACAGAAAACAGAATTTGCTAGTACTTGACCTTTGTTTTCAGAGCCCTGAAACACAAAAGGCATTTAGAATCAGTGACAAGGCACAAAACACAACACACTCCATTTAATGCTCAGGGCAACACAATGCTCATCCTTTATATGGAGAGACTCTGGATTAAAATAGGATTAAAATAGGAACCGGCTTCAGCCACAGTATTCTTTTCTAGGTTGTCTCCTGAAGAATCACGACCACTGCTTCAAGCTGATTATATGTTATGCAGTCCACCAGCACATGATACCCAATGCTACCCCTAAAGTAATCTTCTTCTCGCTACATAAACTATATCTCCACTCTTTATTTGCCTTCACTGGCTTCCTTCCTGTCTTTTAATTCCTCACTTTAAGATCCTTACCCTCTGCTTGAAGACCAAACACAAACTCCCTGCTCCCATTTCTGCTCCCACTTCCCTTTCCTCCCATCCAGGCCGCCTACAGCCAACTTTGCTTCAGCAGCCTTTCTGCTTTTGTTTCCCAGCTGCTCTCTCCTGCATCTCTTCAGCTGCTCTTTACACCACTTACATCCCTTTCTTATGTGGCTTTTTGCAGAGACTCTTCACACCTTTTTTTCCTTTTCTCACCGGCTTCTTGCTGGATTTTCTTTTCTTCACTTTGGTGTTAATGGCAGAGAAATGCTAGAAATGCTGAATTTATGATAAATAGTGAGTAAAATTTTAATTCTTGCAGAACTCATTGAAACATCTGAAAATTAGCACTCAGCTAAAACAAAAACTGATAGAAAGCTAATTAAGGGAAAGCATGATGTTCAATGACCTTGAACTATATAGAAAAAGTCACTGAATGAGAAGCTACAGAGAATAATTTTGCCTCTGGTCATGTTAACAAGGGACAGTAAGCCACACGTTAATTATATTCCTCAAATTAAAAGGCACTTCAAGGGTGAATCTCAGCCCTCACAGGGTGGCTCGCAGTAGGAGAAAGGTTGTTTTCTGCCTGTCACACCAGCCACCAGGCCTGTAACATTTCCTGTCATTGCACTCTTACCATCCCACAAGCTGCAAGGAAGACCATTCACAGCTTCTTTCCCACCCAGTGGCAGGCTACACCTCTGCCTGCTATTCATGCAGCTGGGAAAAGTTTGTCTGCTTCCCTGAGCTGTGTCTTTCTTGTGTCTATTAAAACATTGTCGCTCAGCATAGCTTACAGTGCCAGGGTTCACAGCCTGACTTTTATCTTAAGTAGAACCTGGGCATGTTTTTGTTTGTTTTTTTGAGGTTTTTTTTTTTAAATGCGGGAGTAGAAGAACCAACAAATACAAGCTAATATATTTGAAGGAAATAATTGAAATAATTTAATAATAACAATAATTAAAATTATATTGTAACTCACGTTTTTTCCACCAGTATCCTGCAGATGGATCACCAGGTTTCCTTTGGCATTTTCAATCCCCCCACAATATAGGTCAGAATTAACACTGCTGAGAGGTGTCCTGCCTCCTGGGATGCCTTCAGGAATACCTGGTTCTGGCCGATATGGTACAAATCACATATTTTTAAGCCTTCAGTAGGAAAAGAAAAGGGTGTCCAAAACTTACAAAAAGGAAGAAGACTCGGGAAGATGCATTGGCACTGGTCTCACTTCCATCTTCCCTGCTGGTTAAACTGGTAAAGACTTTTTTTTTAAAGAACAAATTATTCTGTAGGTTATTTAAATGAATTGTCATAATCTACACTAAATCTGAGGACTCTTAAAGGTCCCTTTCAACCCAAACTATTCTATAATTCTGTGATTAGCTGTGGTCTTACACACACACACACACACACAAATATATGTATATCTAAATAGATAGATAGATAGATGTATATGGAGAAATCCACCTCTGCCTCTGCTGGGCCTCTCCAGCTATTCTGTTGGCAGGAGCTGCTTCGAGGATGTGTGAATCACTAAGGTGTTCCCAATTTCTGCAGGCTGTTTTACCAGGTGCCAGGCAAGTTGCAAGGCTACAACCCCCAGCTGGAGGGACTCTGTCTTGCTTATGGCCCTCTGCCGGGTTCTGCACAAGCAGGGGCCTGATTCCACAGACATTTGAAGGAGGGAAAGGCAGATGTTCTCCCGAAGGAAAAAAAGAAGCGTGAGCTGAAGACACATCCTGTACCACGACTGCACATGCCTATGGAAAATGCTCCACGTTACTCTGCTACAGAAGCTGCCTCTCCAGGACTTGCATTTCTTTTAATTTTCCTATGACCAGAAATAGCAAATAACAAATTGGGAATCAAAACCAATACCCAGCCCTGAAACCCTCTGCATTTAAGAGAAACCAGTTGTTTCTCTGCAGCATTTTTACAGTAATCTATTAAGCTATTTTCAGACTGCTTGAACCAAGAATAGCAGTGAATGTCAAGTCCTTCTGTGCATGGCTGTACCCTTCATTTCTCTGTGAGATACGTTTCCAGGCAAGTATCAGGCCTCCACGACTATATCAAATGTTCAGATCAGGAAATGTTATGTCCAAGAAGTAGATAATTTCCCCCCCTGCTGTGTCCAGAAACACACAATATTCCACAGCCCAGCTCCTCTGCTTCTTCCCATCACATATGCCAGTCACTGCTGTTTTCCTTCTTCTGTCTTTGTCCAGAGTTTTGACCTCTGATTGACTTTGAAGTTTACATATGAGGAAAAACAGTCAGGCAGCTGCTAAAACAAGTGCGGAGAGATCAAACAGTTCTGAAAGAATTTAAAACAAACAACTTTTATCTTTTTCTTTTGTGTTTACCAATACATTAACATATCCAGATAGATGGAGAGATACGCATGTGCATACATATATATTTAAATGGTAACATTAAAAAAGTTACATTAAAAGAATATTGTTTAGATTAGCACAACCAAACATTGAAGGATAAGGAAATTAGAAAAATTAGGAAATACCAGATTAAGATTGTTATGCTAATTTCTTTCTGCCACTGGGTGTGATTATCCTGTGTTGTACAGAATGAGGCATGCATCCTGTGGGAAAGTCTAAAATATGACTGTGTCATGGAAGGGTTTGTAAGAAAACATATGCACATGGGGACGGACAAAAAAAGATTGCCCAGAGAGTCTTAAATCTGCCATTTTCTAATGTATCAGGAACTGACACTGTATCTTAAGAGGCACTATTTAATTACTAGGGCATACGGCATTGGATGTTCTGGCTTGTTTGCAAGGGAGAAAAAAGCTAGCAGAGAGAAGTCCCCTGTGACATGTACAGAGAAACACAGACTCTTGTCATTTACTGAGTCATTGCAGGCATTTAATTAATCAGGATTGGAGTGTCAGGGACAAGTAGCAATTATTTGGACCTGGAGCTGGAAGACCACTTAGTAGAAATCATGTTTTGTTTCCTCTACCATACTAAACCTTCTTAAGCTTCATGTCTGTTAAACTAAGTACAGAATTTCATTCTGCTTTTACTGTACAATTTCTCCTAACGCTTCATCTCCTATTTCTGTTTTAGTGTCAGCAAGATCTCGGGTCTTTGAAACAGTGATGTTGCCCAATTACTATATTGGCAGACTGCCTTGACCTTTCCTGGAGAAACCAACAAGAGAAAAGCAGTGGTAGTTCCCAACAGTTTCCATCTCAATGACTCTCACACAGAAATTCACAGAACACAGGAAAAATGTTGTCTCTGAGATTAATGACTTTGAATTTCAAAGGTCTGCTGAAGGTAATAAAGAGGTTAAACTTTCCAAAATATGTCAAATTTCACAAATACCTAAAAAATATTTTTAGAGATACCATACAAGTATGAATAATAATATAAACCAGAATGCTTTAATTGACAATAAAGTTCTATTTGCTTTGTGAGAAGTTTCCTTTTTTTAAAATTAAATAAGGTTACACTGGCCTGTATAATATGAACTCTGAAGTGTTCTGTAACTTGTGGAAGAGGCAAACCACTCTGTGCATTCTCCTGCCTCTTGATATTGTACATTTATGATAATTTCCATAGTCAGTTAATTCAAATCTGCTTTCTTCAATGCTTAAAAAGCAATAAGTTATAGGATGAAAATTCTACCAAATCACAACTCTCTGTGTGTCAGTTTAACTTTCTGCCATAGATAAGCCATTGTCTCTTACATAGGATAAAACAGACTACAAAAGGGCCAGTTTGGATAAATGGAAATACATTTTCCTGTGGGTTGGTTTTGGTTTTTTTTTAAAATGCTGAATTTCCCAGATTGTTAAGATAATTTTTGTAGAACAAAGTAGCAGTATAAACAGAAGTAAAGTTATCTTTTCAATATTAGCTTCAGAGCTAAAGCAGTTTGTGTACAGTTATCTTTTCCATCTATCCCTTGGGCATAAAGGCAGTGAACAAATTCCTAAAGAGGGGAAGGAAATTGCGTTGGTCAAGATCAAATTGCAAGCATGCATAATTTGATGTACTGATGACTGTCCACCAGATATCAGAGCAGGAGACTTGCCAAGATGTTAATTGTCCCAAGGACTGGAGTCTGATGCTTAACAAACATCTCCTCAGTTTCATTGTGGAATGAAAGTTATGACAGCTGCAAAGACTCCTTGTCTTAGTGGCATGCACAATACTAAGTAGCATTGAGAGAGATCCTGATTTTAAATGAAAACGTCTTCTGCTTGCAAATAGTAGTTATTGGTAGGGTTACTGGAGAGAGAGCAAGTGTAACTTCATAACTTCAGTATGTGGAGTCAGTACTCCAGCGTTGGCTTTGTGGCTTCAAATCAACTCAGACTCTAGGGGAGCATGTAATTTTGTGTAGCACTTTCCACTTTTGAAAAATATCGAGTTGTATTTTAGAGACAGTCCCACCATGAAGTCCTTGTGTAAAACAACTCAAAGCTGTGTTTCACAGTCTTTGCATGGAAGCCTGCAGGTTGCAAACCTGGCATATTGCAAGTTGCAAGATGTCATTTGTTACCTCTCATATCTAGACATATGAGCCAACAAACGGGCAGGCTATTTTGTTTACTGTTTTTTGAAGCAAAGCAGTCAGTCAACAGCCCATTTAAAAGACTTATGGTGAATAAAATATTTCTAAATACAGAAGACTCTCCTAATCTGACTTCTGTTAAGCAAGCCTGCAATTCATCACCCCAGCGCTGAGCAGTGTACATAATGAGAATACATACTTCATACAGGACAGAAAATTTTCTTACTTTGATAGCTAGGATTTCATCCCAGATATTAAGAAAACTCTGACTGCACTAATTGTAGATCTGCTGCTCATGCAGGGAGCATTACCCTAATACCAGCCAAATAATTGTTGTCCAGTTGGTGAATGACACAGACTTTTTCTCTGGTATTTCCCCTTATCACCAGATGGAGAAGAATCATTCGAAACAAATCTTACACTGTCTGATTTGTTGTAGCTGTTATTGTGGAAATTGTACACACGGTCTTGAATTCTGGTTTTGGCTGAAGAAGATTAAACTGCAGAGGGAATACCTGGAATTAACAAAGAGCTATCACACATATGCCAGATTACTGAAGCATGTGGGTGATCAGCATTTCCCATGGGCACCAGTAAAAAAATGTCAAGTCCTTTTTCCTGTGATAATCCTGATTTACTCTCAATATTCTGAAATAAAATTTGGTAGTTCATGTTATCCACAGCATATATCCATGATTGTTTCAGTTTCCTCTCTGTAAAACTACACAGAAAAATTATCCAGAGTGGAAAACATTAATTACTTTATTTACTGATTAAACTGGTATCTGTGTTATAGTATTCCTAAACAGTTCTTGTAAACAAATGCAAGGGAAATAACTATAAATAATATTGAGAAAAAAATAAAGATATCAAACCAGAAGAATTAGTGGACTGTAGTGGCTGAAAGCTAAATCTTCATCAGGAAGACATCCAGATATCTAAAAATAGTGTGCACTTCAAAGCTCTGTACATCCATATTGATGATGAGAAATAATAGCCATATTGTGGCCATTTCATCATTGCTACTGGTTCCTGAAATGCTTGTGTATCTGCAAGAGATGCTGTCCAGGAATCTCAGTTGATCAAACTGTTAAGCATTTTCTCCCAAAGCAAGAGAACTTGGCATCAGCCTGGAGCTCAAGCTGGAGTAGGCAGGACAAGTTGTGAGGTGGGTAGAGCAGCTGTTGATCCTGTTTTGGTTTCAACTGCTGCTTGCAAGGAGTTATTTATCCTGCTACACTTCACAGGCTGCTCCAACTTGCCATGAGGGTTTTCTTTCTTTCTGCAGCATTCAAAAGAGGCAGGTCTGTAAACTGTCTTCTCTGACTACTCTGAATCACATTTGCCTGCTCTTTTTTGTAAGCATACCCCACAGTGATAACCAAACTCAGGGTGGCTTTATCAGGCAGGCAGCATTGCTGTGCCTGCTTTTCCCCATGTGCATGTACATTCCTGTGTTCAGCACCTCTTGAAGAGGTCATACCAGAGAGCAGCTTTAACCCCAGCACCAGGGCAGCTCTTGGGGCTCCCCTGCTGCAAATGCAGGGAGGAAAACCCCACTAACCTGCCCTCTGGGGGACGCATAGCCTGTAAGAAACCTACACAGCAGGGAGCCCATCCTCTATGACAAAAAATCTGCTTGGACAGTTTTGTTTCTGTCTGCCAGGAAAAATACTGACATTTATCTGTGGCACTGGTGCCAAGTTACATTTAGACTTGCTCAGGAACTTTTTGGCTTAAAGAAGAAGAAAGCAGGTAGGCCACAGGGCTCTTCTCTGCTTTTCATTTGTCCCTCTGGGCTGCTGCCTTTTTTCTTACTTCACAGCAATTCATGTAGGAGGGGAAAGAAGTGACTGTGGCAGAAAAGCACGACAGAAACTGGAAGCAGGAACCTGCATATTGGGGCATGGTGACCAGCAAATCTGCCAGGAGCTGGCAATAATACCCAGGGCACAGTAACCTACACTAACAGCTAGGAAAATTACATGCTTACAGGTTTGCTGGCCTGTTTGTGCTCTTACACCTTCCTGGGGAAAGTATTGAGATGCTGCTTGGTGTCAGCACTGCTAGACACCTTGAAAGAGTTTCTCCATGAGCTGAATACTTGCCTCTGGGAGGTTAAGAATTTTGGTTTGCATAAATAGTTCATATTTTATTACTATAACTTACCCAATCATAAATTTAATTTTCATTATTTATTTTATTATTATAATGTGTTATGTATTTTATGTAAATATATTTGATTCTCTAACTCCAGTTTGGACTGCTGGTTTTACTTTCCCAGGAAGGAAGAACACTTGTTTGGGGGAGTGTGTATCCACCCTCTGAGGAATTGCCAAAGGCTTGAAACCCAGGTTCTCCTGGGTTACAAAGTGAGGAAAATGCCATTGGTGATTATTACCTTGGGCTGAACTGAGGATGAGCAACAAAATCTGAGGAACACAGCCTGAGAAGGGGTGAATGTGTATGCTCTCCCATCCTGGTCTCCTCTTTGCTCTCTCTTACAGAAGATGTTGCCCTGGATCAGTTTCTGTTTTGCTGAAGGGAGCTTGCCCTGGGACACTGGGGTAGATGAGAACAACTGCTGAGCAAGGACATTCCCCACTTCAGTTTGAGCAAAATACTGTTTACCCCATTCTCACTCATTTGCCTCTCCCATTTCCCTGTTTCTCACTGGAGGCGATGGCTGCCTGAGGCATGGGAGTAACAGCAGATCCCTCATCTGCAACGGCTGTCAGACCAGGAAGGGCACACTGAGCCCCACAGAATGTACTCAGCATCCTTGGAAATCTGTTTTTTTGCTACATTCCTGTTATCCTGCTCAAAGGCCCTTACACCCAGGGAGATGCCACTGCACGGTCTGACATTCTTCATACACATACCCCACACTGACTAGTGCACTCTGGCATTTACTTCCAGGTGCCACTGCACAGCATGCTTATGCACAGCTGGAGATCATCCTCTTCTTGCCACCACCCTGTCACTGCTTTGAGATACAGAGGATCCCTAGGGATATCTGAAGAGGGAGGTCTCTAGTTGTGGTTTCTGGTCCCAGATGTGCTGGTGCCAGCAAAAGTGCCCCTCGTTCATGGGAAAGCACAGAAGAAAGAGGCTCAGCAACTAGATCTGTAGCTGCCTGAGCTCAGAAAGTCTCAGGGACTCAACTGCTGGCACTCAGATTTGGCTGTCTTTGGGTGTTTGGCCCTCTCCCACTTGCCCACAGTTCTTTTCAGTCTTGCCTGTCTTCTTTGCAGGAGACCAGGAGGCTTGGGCCAACAAGTTCTGATTATACACAGTGACATGGATTGAGTGCTGGTTCATCAGGACTGGTTTCTGCATATCTGTAACGTAACTTACTCATCACAGACACCACCACCTATGGTGAAAGGTGAGGCTCTCACAGTGGACCATGAGGGAAACTACAGCTTGCCACTGCCCAGGCCAGATTTATCAGTGGGACACTTGATGGCAACAAGAGCAGGAAAGCTCAGGAGGGGGAGCCCAGCTAAGCAGCCCTGGGCATGGCACATGTGTGAAGGTAACTCTGACCTGCATGCAAAAACCATCCTGGCTACCCATACTGGTGTTTTTTGAGTCCTCTCACTTTTAAATCTAGCATATAAGATTTGCTGCACCTGTCTACGCCAGCTACATAGTGTGCACACAGTGGATCCAACCCACATATCAGCAAATGGGCTGTGCAGTGGCAGCTGCTGTGGGGGCCTGCCTTTCCAGTTGGGACCCAGGTGCTTTTGTCTGTGCACTTGTGCCTTAACATGGCATTGGAGCAAATACGCTGAGGGTTGTTTCTACTGTGTGAAGAAATATGCGGTGGAGCCACTTTTGCCTTGAGTTGGTTACAAGACTGTTTCCTCAGATGGTGCAGACGCCAAACATCAGAAGGCAGTTCCTTTGTCCTTACCAGCTCCTACCACACAGGGCTCAGCTACAGAGGCTCTTAATTTCAATTTAGAAATGGCTCCTCAGAGACATTCCCTGATTTCCTCCCAGACCACAGGATCAAATAATCTTTTGAACAGGGAGAACAGATTCTCCCATCTTTTCTGCTTTTCTTTCATGTATTTCCAACATGCACTGAATGTTGGCCATAGTCAGTTATTCTCTCATACGTGTCTTGTATGTCTGCTCTGCTACAGGCATTGACTTGCTCTCATGCTTGGGATGGAGATTGCTATTGTTTGTATGGTCTAGCCACATGGAGATCCCCTATGGAACTATCTTAAATAAGGCATGACAGTTAGTCAAATACAAAGCCATGTAAAGAAAAAAAAGGCAAGTTATTTGAAAACTGGGGCAATGAGAGGATGGAAAGCAGTGCTGTGGAAAGGGACCTGGGCATCCTGGTCAATGGCAAGCTGAATATGGGTCAGCAGTGCCCTGGCAGCCAGGAGGGCCAACTATGGGGTGGGGTGCATCAGGAACAGCATCACCAGCCAGGCAAGGGAGGGCATTGTCCCACTCTGCTCTGCACTGGGGCAGCCTCACCTCAAGTCCTGTGTGCAGTTTTGGGTGCCATGCAAGGAGTGGCTGAGGTCACTTGGTTTGTAGAGCCTGGAGGAGACTGAGGGGAGGCCTCATGGCAGTCTTCAGCATCCTCATTAGGGGAAGCAGAGGGGCAAGTACTGATCTCCTCTCTGGTGACCAGTAGCAGAACCCAAAGGAATGGCAGGAGACTGTGTCAAGGGAGTTTTAGGTTGGATATTGGGAACAGATTCTTCACCCAGAGGGTGGTTGGGGACTGGAGCAGGCTCCTCAGGGAAGTGGTCACAGCACCAAGACTGCCAGAATTTAAGAAGTGTTTGGACAACACTCTAGGCACATGGTGTGATTCTTGGGCTTGCCCTGTGCAGAACCAGGAACTGGACTCGATGATCCTTGTGGGTCCCTTCCAATGCAGCATATTCTATGATTCTAAATGTTCGCTCACAACTGTCCCAGACTGCTCACCCAAAGTTAAAATAAACTTTTTACTTTAATCTCCATGTTCTGTTTCACATACAGGGATGACAATCCTTCACTTCACTAGAATAGAAAGATGAAGAAATATATGTGAATCTCCCAAATATTATAATAGTGAGAAGCATAGAAAAGCCTAGGAAGAAGCTCATGGTTTTTCCTCTGATAATGGGACTTGGGTCGGGCAAATATTTCATGCAGAAAAACTCAGTTCTGCCATGATCTTCTTTTTTTTCTTTTCCTATCAAACATTTAGCCCATCTCCTGATACTGTGAGACATGGGGGAATGGTTATGGTAGAAGGAATCATGCCACCTCCACCACATTAAAGCAGAAGAGATCCCCTATTCACCAGGGACAATCTACTGTGGGAATCTCCAGTTGGTTTAAGTTCATGCTCTGCATACATAAGCAGAGCAAACTTGGCAGGCTGAACAGTCTGTCCCTTAGGAATATTGACAAATTAATATAAACTCAATTACCTTGCTTTTTTTATTCCAGTTGAGTTACTAGTGCCGTGTAACTAAATACATCAGCATCTGGAGTCACTCTGAACAGGAGAAAACATTTTCCGGTGTTGAAACTAGAATTTTATACAGCATTTATAACTTGCAAAAAGTCAGGAGGCTGGCCGTGCCTTGTTTCCCACCATCCTGAAAAAAACCAAACAAACCAAAACCAAAGTAGAAGGGTCACCATTGCCAAGGGCTGGGGTTTCTTCTTTTGGTATAGCTAAAAGGCTGATAGCCATTTTGCCTATGAGCCTGCACAGCTGAAAGACGTAAAACTGAATTTTCCTTACCACTCTCCCCACCACCACCATCTTCACTATCCATCAACCTGCCTCATTGCTGAAAGCTGAAAACACAAAAGTAAACATTAGTTAATGAGGTTTGCACCCAGGGGTGGTAAACAAAACTGCTCTCTCCATGCCTGTGAGCTCTCAAAGGGAAACTGCTGTCGGAAAACAAATCTCGGCACAGTAAGAACAGGTCTGCCTGGGGTAGGGTGTGTGTGTTGAGAATGGGAAGAATATTTTCATTTTTCTGATTTCATAATTAGGGAATGATGAGGTACAAAATCTTTCTTAAATGTGTCCCTCCAGTTAGAAAATACATATTTGCCTTATCTTTGTTTTCATTGTAGCTAGAAGAAGAAGTTGATGCTAATCTGATTCCTTACTCCTCTGTAGTTTGGGACATTTCAAGTTCATATTTTTTGTTCTGAGATTTTGTCTCAAATGGAGACAATTGAGACTTTGTCTTGGACTAAGAGAATCAAGACTTTGTCTAAAATGCAATAATATGGTGCATGCTAAACAAAACAAGTCTTTGTGTACCATTGTTATCAAAACATTGTAGCAGCATGAAATAGCTACACATAGACTTTCCTTAGCTAGTTAACTGCTACTATAGATCTGTTAAAGTTCAACTCATTATATATTTAAATCCTATTACAGTAGCTGAACGCTGACAAAGAAAGAAACAGCCTGTAAGACAGTTCTTTGCAAAATAATAATGCATATATTCATCAGTATGTTCTCACCTTCATTCAGTCCACACTTCTCTGACTATGACTCTCACTCCTGCACCCAGGCATGACCTCCACCTGCCCAGTGGAGCATCACCAGGAGGAGGCAGGAACCCCCCTGGCAGTCTGGCCTCCTCGGGAGCTGCATGTCAGGGTCAGGTCCACCCCTTCGGCATCGGTCACCAGAGCAGGGCTCAGTCCCAATCTTTCAGGAGCCGCTGTGAGTCGTTGGTCAGAAGAAATCCTGCAGTTTAATGCGTGTGGCAGAGTCTGCTCTCTCTGTCGGTGCTCTCCCCTCCACAGGGCTATGGTCTGAAACATAACCAAGTTCTATAAAAGCAGATCTCCCTAGGCCATTCAGGATGGATTTTCTTCTCTTCTTCGGGTGCTCAAATCAGGGAGAGGACTAACTCCTCTGAAGATAATGGAGCCAAACCATCACAAGTCAGAGCAGAATCAGACTGTAGGTCTAAGTAAGAAATACCTATCCCTGTTACTTCTTAGACTTTTTTTTTTCTGCAAATATATAAATATTTGTATTCTGACTTCAAAGATCATAAAGCCCTAATTGTACGTGCAGACTACTAATGCAGTGTGCTGCTGATGCATAAAACACGCATAGATAGTACACAAATGCACTAAGGCTGGGCTTAAATTTAGCTTCAACCACACAAAAGATATCTTTAAAACTAAGAATGATGGGAAGAAAGATCTCATTCCAGACCAGATGACAACTCATTTTTTCACTGATTCTGGATTTGGCTGACCTGACTTAAATGTGACCTAAGACATTTCTTAGTGCTTTGGAAATTGCATCAACATACTTGGGTTGGAGATGCCACAGTTAGAAAAAAAACAGGGGGAATTCTATTTTTAAAATTCTGCTGTTCCTTTTAAAAATAGATCAGTGAAGTGTAACTTTTCCTATAGCTGTAATTTTTCAGGCTAAGCAAACTCCAGTAATTTCAAAAGCAGTGGGAACAAGGGGTCACTTGGGGCCAGCCAGAAAAAAATTAACTCTTTGCTCTTTCCCAGAACAAGTTATTGTCATGTAATTATTGTTGAAAAGAGTCAGCTTATAAATCAGAAGGTAAGCTTTTCCTTGCAAGAAAACACAAACTGAAAAAAAAAAAGTAGTAATAGTGATTTCAAAGCTGTACAAGAACATTAATGAGGGAAGAGAAACAATAAGGGGAGTTCAGCTGTGCATTTTCTCAATACCTATCACTAGAGCAGAACTAGTTTTGCTAAATGACATCTGTCACTAGACAGCTGCTGTCATCAGGAGACTGCCAGGAGCTACGAACACCTTTCAGCAGCAGGAGGCTATCAGCCACGGCAATGTACAAGCTTTTCATGGCATCGCCTTCAGTGGTGAGAGCTCCAAAGCCTTTCCCTACTATAATTGCTGAAAGTCTTCCATTTAAAGGGGAAGAAAGCCATGTTACAGCAGCATGACCTGACTCTCTTGAAAACTTAACATGAATAGTATAGATCCTTGTTTCATTATTGTTTTGTATCTGACAGGTGGATTTTCATGAGCTAGTGTGTTAGGTGATTTTTAGATGCTGCATTTTATACAAATATACAAAGAATCCCGAAACACTGAAAAACCCAAGCACAGGTAGATAGGCTGTCCTTGTCATTAAGGTGTGTTTAGCAAAAGGATGGATTCCCCTGGCCTGAATTCACACCTTTGAGCACTGGCCATTTCACAGATAAAATCCCTTGGAGTAAAATTCCATTCTTACTTAACCTGTCCCTTGTAGCTCAAGCTTGCTCATTTCAATTGGAGCTCCACTCACATTTATACAAGTTGTTTTCCATCCTCCTGGTAAGTCACAGGGTAGATGATTCTTTTCCCCCACTACTTTTCAAGAATGGGAATGGGGTTAAAAAAACCTATTGGTTTCCCAAGTGGCTTCCAACAGGGTAATGATAGTCTGGCACTAGAAAGGCTTGGCCTGCATAGTTTGAGAACCAATCTGGGGCAGTTAGAATAGATGTTCAGGCTTTGAAAACACTAGTTATCTTCTGTTTGTTTGTATGTACATTTACATTGGGGTAAACAGCTCTCAGCAGAAGAAAATGCAATTTGTTTAAGTATTTCAGCCAAAGGACAGCAATTATAAAAATAAGGCACTCCTTTCCCTACCTTCAAAGTATTTGCTAGTGTTAACAACTAGGACCTGAGACCAAGTCCCGAGGCTTAAATGTCTTCTAACTGAGCCAGCTTGACACTTAAGAGATCTACTATTATGATACTATCATAGACATTATGAAATGTTACAAACATTTCCTAGTTAGAGCTTTTTTTGTCCCACTGACTACGGAATAGTCACACTGCAATGATGTCACACTACAATGATGTTGTAGACTCCTCCTTGAGAAATGAGCAGCTTTATGCTGTAACTGCAGAGTGTGATCAGTGGGTAGACAGGACTCCAATGAATCTTTAGTCACAAGCTATCCATGTAGTTCAGTAGCACACTCTAAAACATCCACAGGTCTTTACTTGTCAGGAATTGTGTTGCCTTAATAAATCACATTAAAAATGTTAAATGGTTTTAATTTACACAGCACTGAGTATGCATTGTTTCTAGGACAAAAAACCCAAAAAACCAAAACCAGATATAAGGATTTGAAGTGAAAAAACCTTGGTGGTCTAGACATGTATACCAGGAAGGAACACCCTGTATCTACAACTTACAGTAGCTTCTGATGTTGGCATTGACAAAACCAAAGGGAGCCTTCTTCAAGGTAACACAGATTTCCATGAGTTGATCAGAACATGCAGAACTCTTTGACCAAAAGTCTCTTTTATATAAAAAAGTCTGCCATATATAAGCTGTTATAAAGAATAATTTTTAAGGGCTCAGTCAAATATACATTTCTTTCACTAAAAATAAATTTCAGCTTATAAAGAAATTTCATACTATTTCCTTATAAGCAGAGATTTAAAAGTGTAATATAAAGGTTATTTGTTTATTTTGTGTCTGTTATTGAAAAAGACCTGCTAAAAGAGAAGAGAAAAAAAACAATGCCTTCATCAAAAAGCATTCCTTTGACTTTTCAAATTTTCTGTATTTTCATTTTTGCATTTTGTTTCTAAATGCAGCTTAAATACTGTGCCATAATTACTTGTGAATGACCCAAATTGGTGTGATCAAGTGGCTCAATGCACACTGTTGTTTTCAAAGACAGCAGATGGATTCTACATTAAACACTTCCCTGAAAATCTAGTCACCTCAGGCAATGGCTATTTTGAATTTTATAACCTAAATAGTGCCAGACCACCAGTCAGATGAGAAATATGCAAAGAAAAAAAGAAGAAGATATTTTAAGGAGTGCTAGTGTGGGGACACACTAAATTTGGCTTCAGGACTTCCAGTATCAGATCAGAAGTTGGCAGTCGCATACTGTAAAACATTTTGGAAAAAAAAAAGTCATGCTCTTAGCTGAATTGTTTGAAACAATCTTAACTCTGTGCAGGTGGCACTTGGGCGTGTACTGGTACTGTCAGAACAAATGTCATTGGCCAGTCCTGAGCTTCTTGTTATTTTTTCATCTCCAGGTTGCTGTTGCCAGTCATGGTGTCCTTTAATTTGAGATTCAAGTCAGAATCTAATAATCTCTAATCTCTGTATTGCAGCCATTTCCATAATTTGCCTCAGATATCTTGCACATTCTTTTGACCTCTTTTTTGCATCCACCCTTTGCCTTTATCCTCATAAGCTGAAGAAGGTGAAGAAACTCAAGATGATCACAGGGACAGACACGGGTTTCTGTCTCTGAAGAATCACACTATAAGTCACATGCATCATTTGTACTTCCTTAGCCTTTTCTGCCAAAATCCAGCCTGGTCCCAGGTTGTCAGCACACATCATGATAACGTTTATAACACCATTTCTACATGGATATCACAGGGTAAACAGCAAAGAGAACTGGAGCAAGCAGTGCAGGGATAGAGCTTTGAAGTGTGACAACAAGAAGTCTAGTGACAGGAGCAGATGACTTGATGAAATAGGGTGCTGCTGGTTCCTGAGGTGACCACCTTATCCAAAGAAAGTGGGTACAATGGGAATTTGAGGGCAGATTTCAAGCTGGAACTTTGAGCCTAAACGCTCTCTTATCAGGAAAAAAAAAAAAAAAAAAGCATTCAGGGGCTGTGAGTGGACTGTCATAGGAGACACAGCCAAAGGCAGATGTGTAGGTGGGCAGTGCCTTCTCTGTCCTTGGGTGTTGTTTACAGGAGAATGTCAAAATTAAAAGAAAAATAACCTGCCTCTGGCCCAAGTAAGGAAGCCTGTCTGAGAGCTCTCTTCTGCTTGCATTTTTTTGTTTGTTTGCTTTATTTCTTTTGTGGGGTGCTCTGGTTTTCTGGGCACGTGTCCAGGGGTTGTATGCTTTGCCAAGTGGCAGCTTCGCATTCTCAGGCAGGCAACATCCTGGTTCCACCCTATCCTGAACAGGGCGTACTCACACACCCTCATCCACCGTCAAGAACACTTTATTTCAGACAGATGTTTGGTGAAGAGAAGTTAGACTAAATCTGCATTTCTCCCATGAACTGGCCTTCTCTAGTGTACCAGCACCCATAAATATGAGCTGTAGCTTGACATAGTAGTGTTGTATCCTTTGGAGAGATTCCAGAAGAGATACTCCCTCAGTCATGCACAGGCTCTTTCCACGGTCAGGTTTACAATGTCTCCTCAGGCATCATTTGCTGTTGGTGCATTTTGGCATAGTTTGACTTGAGTGACAAGGGACTTCAACTGATTAGAAATTACATGGATCACTGTCACATTCTCCAGCAAGGCAGAGATTTCACCTGTGGACCATCGTCCACAGACATTTACTGTCTCCAGGGCTGGCCCAGACAACGAAGGTAAAAAAAACAGAGATTCAAGGTCTAAACAGAAAGGAAAATGGTTACTTATATGTGTAGCAGAGGAGAAAATAAGAGTTGCTTAAATTTTACAATAATGCCTCGGAACAGGGA
>VZTX01023119.1:162299-175856 GCA_013400915.1 Pardalotus punctatus
GAGAGCAACCAGCACGTTCAGGGGAATGAAACCCCGTCCGGCGAGTGCCGCGGACGTGTCGCGCCCCGGCCCGGGCACTCAGCGCCAGGCGGCCGCGGGCGGCGCCCGGCTCCCCGCGCTGTCTGGGCCGCTGGGCGGCACTGCGGCAGCGCGGGCCTGGCCCCGCGGCCTGAGGGGGCTTGTTTGCTGGCGAAGCCCTGACGCTTGTGGGAAGCTGTGAAAATTATATATATATAAACCTGAAAAAACAAAAAAAGTGCTAAAAAAAAAAATTTGTTTAGGCGCAGATGGAAGGTTCCGTGGGAGGATGACGCCCGTGGCGCTATTTGCNGCATAGTTTGACTTGAGTGACAAGGGACTTCAACTGATTAGAAATTACATGGATCACTGTCACATTCTCCAGCAAGGCAGAGATTTCACCTGTGGACCATCGTCCACAGACATTTACTGTCTCCAGGGCTGGCCCAGACAACGAAGGTAAAAAAACAGAGATTCAAGGTCTAAACAGAAAGGAAAATGGTTACTTATATGTGTAGCAGAGGAGAAAATAAGAGTTGCTTAAATTTTACAATAATGCCTCGGAACAGGGAAGTATAATTCAAGGGAAAGATGATAAATCTACAGGTGTAAAAGCCACGGAGCAGGAGAAGGCAGCTGGGGCGACAAGGGCAGGGCTCAGCCCAGTAAACACGCACCACATCCCCAGCGTAGAGCTCTGTTCCCGGGCAGCCATGGGCAGCGGCCGGCTCGCTCCTGCAGCCCCCGCTCCCAAGCAGGGGAGAGAGCAACCAGCACGTTCAGGGGAATGAAACCCCGTCCGGCGAGTGCCGCGGACGTGTCGCGCCCCGGCCCGGGCACTCAGCGCCAGGCGGCCGCGGGCGGCGCCCGGCTCCCCGCGCTGTCTGGGCCGCTGGGCGGCACTGCGGCAGCGCGGGCCTGGCCCCGCGGCCTGAGGGGGCTTGTTTGCTGGCGAAGCCCTGACGCTTGTGGGAAGCTGTGAAAATTATATATATATAAACCTGAAAAAACAAAAAAAGTGCTAAAAAAAAAAATTTGTTTAGGCGCAGATGGAAGGTTCCGTGGGAGGATGACGCCCGTGGCGCTATTTGCGTCCGGCAGCGAACCCCGGTGGCCCCGTCCCTTTTTCTCACGAGAGCCCGGGCCACCGCCGATGGATCCCCCCGGCTCCCGAGGGTCCCCTCTCGCAGCGCTGCGAGCACGTTCTGATGTGTCTCCCACACGGAGGCAGTGCGGATACTGGAGGGTATGTCGGGATTTCCACGGGAAGGACAGAGTGACAGGCGGCACGCAGCCAGAAAAGGCAGCTGCCATGTAGCGCCACAGAAGGGCAAGGACGCCGCAGAGATCAAGAGCAGCATAGATACAGATAATAAACATTTCAGAAGAAGGCTTCTCTAAAATGATAGTAACAAAGGGATTTTGATAGTGTATTAATTGCTGTATGGGAACGGTATAAGTGGCATCAGTGACATAGGAAGGGGTGGAGGTTCAACCAACACGACTGTGCTTTTGTAGGAAACATTTCAAGGGGATTTTTTTAAGACTCTACCTCAGTTTTGACTCAAGTTTGTCCAGGATTTTTGCCTATGCACAATATAAACTGAACAAAGATTTGCAATGGACCTATTTTGGAAATTTTGATGAATACCTCAGTTCTGCATCTGGGAGAAAAAGCAAGTGAAGTCACTGCTGTGGAGGAAAGAGTAGGTATGTCAAAAGGCCCTGAAAAACAGCCACTGATACCAGACATCCTAACATCAGAAAATGTGTCAGCACCCCAGAACTTCGTAAGAGCTGGCAGAAACTTGTTACTAAAACTCACTTTCAGAAGAACTGGATATCCAGGAATGTCCAGGGTATCTTCAGGGGGTCCAAAAAAGTTCACACTGAAACAGTATTTTGAAAGATACACAGAACGACCAAGGCAATTCAGGCAGTGAACTTCTGTCCCACCCTGACATTGCCTGGATTCTTCTGGTTGTGGGCCTGATGGAAGTTCATAGCCTGAAATGTGTGCTGCCCAAAATGATTGTGTTAATAAATACCAAGATAAAAGGAAGTATGTTATTTATGCCAAATGAGATGGATTTGCAGAAAGCAGATTTTGCTGAGCTAATCTAGTACCTTTCTCAGAAGAGTAAGACTTATTTTCATATAAAACTGCTAGACACATGAGTCTTTAGTGCAGCTCTTTCATGGAGAGGTTATAGCATATCAATAAATCAGTTCACAATCCAGTGGTTAACTCCATCAGTAGTCTTAATGCTAAACAATCATTGTTCAGTATCATTCATTGTTCAGGGGTGTTAACTAGTGAAGCTCCACCTAGATTGTCTCCTGGCTATTTTCATGACATTTCGATCTGTGGTTCAGAAAAAAACATAAACTCATCGTATGGCAGCAGACCAGAGGAACAGAAACGAAAATAGTCCACTGATGTAATCAGATGGTAAACAAAAAGCAAGCATATGATATGCTACCTTATTAGAGGTAAACATTAATCGATATGACTAAGAACAGAGAACGAAGGCCACAAAATTAAGATGGGAAACTATACCTTGAAATAGTGGCTCTGGAAAAGACTCACAAAAGAGGGACACAGCAACTGAACAGAAACTCCCACTGAAAGAGGACCTAGAGGGGTAAGGAAACTTTTAGATGTACAGGCAAGGGAGTTCTTGAGTTGGGCTAAGGATGATTTTTAGATTTGGCACTAATCTTACCATTATGCTGAAATTTTGGGTCTAGTTCTCCTATGCTTGGGTCTGGGAAGATGTTGTCACATTAGTGGGGGCAGAGGTGAGTGTCATTTTGCTGTGTTAGACCAAAAGTACACATGAAAGAGCTCCTAATGGTCCAGAGACTTCCCTTATAGACAAGAAAATGGTGTAATACAGCAAACAGAATGCTGAAATTTGTGAAAGCAAGCTTTTTCTATCTGAAAGATTGATTTCTGATTGTTATCAAGTCTAATTTTCCTGGAACTGAGACCATTCAATAAAACTGAATTTTTCTCCCAGATGGAAGTAAATATCTTTGAGGTCAAGGTTTCCAGCTTCTACCTGTGACTGGGAACAAAATTATGTCCCATAGGATACTTATCTGAACCATATGTAAGTGTATAAGGAAAACCTTATACACTTCTGAGGATAAATGTAGGACTATTTCTTTTACTGGACTTCTGAAAATAGCAAATTAAATCATAGAATCATTAAGGTTGGAAAAGACCACTAAGATCATTTAGTAAAGCCATCAACCCAGCACTTTCAAGTCTGCCATCATTCATTTCTGCAAGGGTTTCCTCAACCTCAAGGACCCTTTCCTCTGCCCCTCATATTTTGCTGTCGGACTGCTTTTGCGCAGAGCAGCCAACGTCAACACTTGCCTGTGTCCCTGTGTGAGGATTTAGGTATATGCAAGTTGCCTGCATCTTAACAACTCACCACTGTATTATTTCTTTTCATTTTAGTTAGAGCAGCACAGCATATGCAACTGGGAAGTTAAGAGTACCTAAAAGTATCCATTCTTTTTTACTGAGTCACTATGCAGTTGCTTACTGACGATAGAAAAAAAGGGACAACTGGAGAACACCTGCTCCAACCCCCTGCACAGGACAGACCAATTTAACACATCCTACTCTCTGTGTTTTCCAGTCGTATTCCAGTTGTAAATATGCCAAGGTAGGAGATTCCTCAGTCCCTCTGGACAACCAATGCTTAGAAGGTTTTTTTTCCCCTAATGTTGTGATGGAATTTCCATTCTTGTTCCCTGATAGGCAAGTGTCAACTGGTGTTTACAGGGGAAGGCAGCATGCTTGATGGTGATTTGATGAAGGACAAATGCAGGGAGGTGGCATTTACATTCTTCAGCTTGCTCTTGGTCTTACTGGTTGCTCAGCAACTTGCCTCCAGTGAAACCAGATAAGATTTGAGTAGCAACATTGTTCTCCCAGTCAGTGGGCAGTTAATCGACCAGGTAGTTGACCAAAGTGTTTGATGAAGTCAAAACAGATTCTGTTTCGACCAGTACTTTAATGATCATTGTGTTTACCTGCCTCCATGTCATGTCCGTCTTCTCATGTCAGTTTTAGTGATTCCTGGTTCCCTCTCTAGTTGCATCTCTTGAAGGATTTTAAAAACTATTCCCAATATCTATCTGTTTCCAGCTCTGACTTGCTGACAGCACTGGACTCCTTCCTCAAGTCTCCACATCACAAGTGATGTACTTTTCTCCTACCCTCAACTTAATTTGGAATTGAAAAGTTCAAAGTCTTGAGATTTTCAAGTTTACTTTTGCATAACATTCATGTTTCTCATGCTGATGATTACAGCAGATGTAGACAGCACCCAAGCACCAAGAGTATAGTCTCTGGCAACACTAAAAGTTCTCACCACAGCTGGAGTCACCACCTGTAAGACATCACACAGCTCATTTGGTACTTTAAGAAAAGTGTTACTTTCAGGCGGTCTCTTGAGGAGGTTCCCTCTGAGCCAGACAACAGTATGCCTTATTTTAATTTGGGGGTGTCAAAACCCAAGAGGAATCTTTGGACTTTCAACTACAAAATGTTACATAAAACTGAACTTACTTATAAGGAAAAACCTTCCTCACAGGCTAGGGAAAAGAAAACAAACAAACAAACAATCAAAACCAAAAACCCTATCAATCAACCAACCAAAAAGCAAAGGAGGGCAGGAATACCATACATATTCATAGATTGCTAAAGTCATGAGTGAACATATTAAGAAACTTAAATGGCTTTTTGTTAATTCAGATGAACTGAAAACTCTTTTAAACAAACTGGGAAACCCAGAGGAATTTGTCTTGCATAACCTGGATCTGCCCTTTCTCTGGAGCTGCTGGAACGTGGGCCATTCTATACAATAAACACATAATAAGGGAAATGAATAGAGATTAACCCACAGCATTAATAAGTTCATGTTTTGTAGCCCTCAGGATTTCTTGCTCTTTTTGACTGACTGGACAGCAGCTGGTTTTGGGAACTGTTTCTGACAAGAAGAGCAAGCAGGCAGGTTTCCTTCCCTGCAGACAGCAATCACAATCCTGTCTGTTTCACTGCCAGGAGGTACCAAGAAACCAGTACAAAAAAGCAGTATGTAAATAAAACATGACCTGAAACGTCATGCTGCAGTCATAAGGATCCAAAAATGTCTGAGCTGGGACGGGGGCCATAGATTGTCTGTTGTGGACTCCAGGGCAAAGCATTGCAGGGAGTTAATGCAGCAGCCTTGCCCAGCCCACATACAAATTGCATCCCAGATTGTTTTCAAAGTGCTAGTAAGGACTCTCCACCAATTCTCTTTCAGTGATGCCACGAGAAGACCTACAGAAATCCCTGTACAGCAAGTTGTTAGTACAGGTAACTAACTCATTGTACATTTTGTAGTACCATATACTTGAGATATGGTAATATAGTAAAAGACAGAAAATGACACTAACTTGATGAAACAGTTGATTTCTCTGAGACACAGATTAATCTAACTCAGTATTAAATCCAGTAGCTTTGTGAGACATTAACCTAAATTAATCTCCCATGAAAGTTACACACAGAGAAGGAGAAAGAAAAAGAAGGGGGGTAGTTGGACAGAAGTATTGGTAATTAATACATTATAACTCACATATGCAGTGAGGTTTGTAGGCTTGTATATACTGCAGCATTTAACCTGGCTTGTTTTCTTTTTCTCTTTTGTTTGAGAAACAGGAGAAACAGCTAGGAGATGAGTAACTAAAGTATTCTGGGTCTGCACACCTGCAGAGCACAGGTTAAGACACCTCAATGTCAGGATCCTGGAAGCTGCCCAAGAGAGGCATGGTGGGTACCAGACATGTTTCTGAAGCTCTGTGGGAAAAATTCCCTGTGGAAAACCTAGCTGCTGGCAGGTCACACCCCATAGCACACACCCATTTTTCTTTCTGTGCTTCAAGAGAATTGAGCCCAGCCATCTCTGCATTCACATACCTCTGTAAATTCTTCTGGAGAAGATGGAGATTTTATAAATAAGGGAGTAGATATCTGTGTAGGCTTAGATGTTTGCCTCCACAAGATTAAGAAAGCATTTGAGCCTGTTAAGATACAGCGACTGCTGGACTAAGTTCTCTTACCATCGAAGCTTTTAATTAGGATAAAGTCTGGTCTACCATGGCGTGTGTGGATCTCGTAGGAAAATGGGGAGAAGAGTGAGTTACTGTTACTTCTGGTAGTTCCACAAACCCAGGGAATTTACCATATTCTGCTTTAAGTAGGAATTTTTTCTGTGTAAAGGGAACAGTGACAAACCCAAGAATGGTTAGGGCTTATGCAGTCTTATCCACCTCACCTTAAAAGTATCTTCTGTTTGTAAGAACCCCAAAAGCTCAAACACATCTGTGACTTTTTGGCAAGAACAAACAAAGTCACAAACCAAGATGAAAATTTGATACCCTAGATAGATAAACCTTCATAGATTATAGGTAGTGGAAAACACTAAAAATTCCTTCCACTACAAATAGAACACTTAGGCCGTGGTTGCTATTCCGCTATAGACATGAGTGCTGTAATTGTGAGATGACTATTTTTAACCTCTAAAATTACCAATTTCCATGTCTTGACTCCAGTATGGATTCAGGGCCATTTGCTCTGTTATTGTTAAGATACTTGTAGCTCCTAAGCAGCAAGCACCTCTTATGCAGTGCAAATATCTATTTAAGAAAAAGGCAACAAAAATAAAGTAGCAAAGGAACTAATTTTTATTTCCCACCTGGATTCAGAATAAATATCCCAACAAACATCAACCGACACTAAGCAGGCCAGGTTGGATGGAGCTCTGAGCAGCCTGGTCTAGTGGAAGGTGTCCCTGCCCATGGTGGGAGGTTGGAACTAGATGATCTTTAATGTCCCTTCCAACCGAAACTATTCTATGATTCTATACTGTTAGAAGTTGAGGGGTGTGGAATTTTTTCCCCCTTTCCTGGTGCTAGGTTACTAATGGCTGGATACTTAAGGACTATTAACTCCTTTTGTAAGAGACAAAGAGCGAGCTGGGTGTGGGGAGTGGAGAGCAGGTGTGGTCATCAGCTAAGGAACTCAACCACCATGGGAGAGGTAGCAGGGAGGAACTACGGGCTCCTCGATACAGCAGCAGAGAGGGGTTTTTTTTTGATCTGCATTATTTTTTTCTTCTTGGTGAGTGAGCTTTCGTCTGGGAGGGGGACGTTCCCGGAGGGCACATCCTCCTGGCTGTGCCAGCAGTTTTCTGCGCAAGGGGGCCGGCAGCCGNCAGAGACTTCTGTCACCGCATCTTCTGGTTTGTGTTTGTTTGTTTGTTATTGCCACTGTTGTTGTTGATTGTTTGCCTTGCTATAGATACTAGTAAAAAACTGTTATTCCTTTTTTCCCTGTATCTTTGCCTGAAAGCCCTTGATTCCAAAGTGATAATAATTCAGAGGGAAGGGGGTGCAAATTTGTGGGTTCTAAGGAAGGTTCCCACCTTCCTTAGCAGACACCTGTCTTCAAATCAAGACATATACCTACTTTGATGAGTCACTGCTCTTGCTGATAACAACTACAGGAAACCTTGCACATTTTGAACTTGAAAAACTAACCATTAAGTTTTACTCTGCAAATCATATCAGTGTCATGGAAAAAAGCCCACCTCTGTAAGCTCTAAATGTAAATGCTTATATGAAACTGAAACTTATCTTTTTGCTGTATATAACTAACTATCCAGGGGACTTAAAATGCTGGTGAGTGGTTCTGTTGTGCAGGTCAAATGGCAAACAACAGCTGTAAATGATCAGCTGACCACAAGGAGATGGTCTGCATTCAGTATTAGTGGTGTATAGGTGTGTAGTCTAACCTAGGTCTTTAAACTCCCTCAAAAGTAGATGAGAACAAGAGAAGAGGGATTCCCTTTTGAAGATGCTAATTTAAGAATGGGATGAAACTGCCAAGTCATTTTCACTGTCTATAAATAAAGATAGATTACATCTCAAGTTTTATACCTCTAAAAGTTAGGCAAGACTGCCTCCTCTGTAAATAAGCCCTATTTAAAAGGATTGTTTCACTCTAGGCTATAAAATAATTTGATTAGATTATGTGTTTGGCAATGGAGATGTGTCAATTAAGGGTAATGGATCTAAGTTTCAGTAGTGTCTCTGAAAGGGCAACCCATGGTGAAAAATCCAGAGTAGACCTGAGTATTTTATAGAATAGTCAGTGTTATGCATACATTTTCCATTTTGTTGAGATTGCTTTTCATATGGTCTTGCACTTTGAAAACATTTAAACAACAGGCAGCATTCCTTTTTGTTACATACAATTAGCTAAGTAGCCTTGGCAAAATTATTTTTTAAAAAATAGTATTTCCTGATGAAGAAAAGAGTAATCTATATCTAGATATCCCAGGGGGGGTGTGTGGGGAAGAGTTCTTGATCTATGGGCCTCCTGAGTCTACTAACCATGCATTCAAAAATACATGGAAATTCTTTATAATGTAGTTAAAGTGAATATATCCAACAACAATCAGAAAATGCTTCTTGAATAATTTCATGCAGTGACCATGCTTTTAATTTCCCTCTTAAAAACGATGTAGGTATTGATAACATTTTGTTGTATAGTAAAAAATCTGTGTGTCTTCTCACTGAAAGGTCAAAATGGATTGTGCTAATCCCATGGTGTATAAAAACCAGGCTCAATCCTAAAACCTGAATGCACACTGTATGATTCATTTTACTCACCTACATTCTAAAGTAATGTACAGATTAAATATTAAAAATGATTCCCTGAAAGATCAGTGAATTCTGAAAGTGAAATATGAAATCAAAAATTGTACAAGAAAAAAGAAAACATAAAAACTATGTAAATGGTCAGCTTTGACAAGTGCCCACTTAGAGAGTTTTCCTTAACAGAGAACACACTTTTTTGCAATACCTGTCATATTACAAAAAAGGGGTAGTCCTTTTGCACTGCCTTTTCTGAAACAAAATTATTTTGGGAATTATGAAGAGAAACACTGTTACAGCCTCTCTCATGTAGAGCATTTTCCCTTTAGCTGACATCCAGGCTGCTGGTAAGGACAGGCTTCTGAGCAAAGGAAATGGCATCCTGCTGTGTCTTGCATGATGGATGGTGTACAGTTACCAATCTGTAAACAAGAGCTGACATTGCACTACCAAGTATTTTATAGAAGCTCCTAAAAAATGGACTCTATTTTAGTTTCTACAGTCAGGGCAACTGAGGTTCAAATGATTAACTATGGGACTCTTCTACAACCACCCTTTTCTTTTTGTGACATTATTATCTCATTAACCGTGGTCATTCTGCAAAACGCTATCAAAATCAAAAAGGAATCGAAAGTATATGCCTGTCACTGACTATGTGCTACTGCTCAATTTCCAGAAAAGCCTGCTGATGAGTTGCTCTATTTCTATGGAGTGAATAATGGAAAGATAAAGCAAATATGTCCTTACTAGTTGTGAGAAACACTCTTGTCTCTTTCATCTTACTGTGCACTATCAATTTTTTTTTGTAGGAGGTGTGCTAAATATTCACACTAAAAACACTGATGCCAAAATACGGATTTAAAAAAACACTTCCATAAAATAACAACAATAAGGAAGCCTAGATATGATGACTTAGAATTGGAATTACAGCAGTGTCTGGGCATGAGATCTGAATTCAGTTTAGCTCTGCCCTCAGACTGTCTGCATTAAAAACATTTAATTTTATGTACTTTGACTTCCCATATCCATCTCATGCTTCCTGCTTCATCCTATTCACCTGTTTCACCCATTTAGAATAATATTTTTAAGGGAATAGGTAATTTTGTAGATGCCTTGATGTTAAGCAGACCAAATAGAACTTTACATTATTACTAGGGAAAGGATAATTCGCATCACAATAATAAAGGGGTAAAGTATAATGAATCTTAAGAGATCATTGGTGATTCATACAGAAGGATATAAGTTATTTAGAAGGTTCAAACCAGAATTACCCATCAAGATGGTAGGATTCACTTTAGCCTCAAAAAAGAAATCAATGCAAAGTCTGTAATCAGATTTTAACAACGACAACACCAGGTCTGTGGAATTCAGACACTTCATTCAGGAAAAATTTAATACAAAAGGTTTGGTAGACTGGATCAAATAAAATATGGATACTAATGTTTCTAGGATTCAAGTTACTGAGTTTAGTATGTATGAAATCAATAGTTCACAAATAACAAGAAATCAAAGCAGAGCATTCTCTTGTGTGACTGTTTATTTCTTTATGTTTTTTTGAAACCTAATTTCTGAGGTTGGATATATCAGATTATCAGTGAATATATAGATGTAACAGGCATGACAACTATAAAACACAAGCTGCAGTTCAGAGAATGATCTAAAAGGAACTTAAAACCTTTGCTTGCAGGATTGAAAAAGAAGGTTGAAATCTGTTGGAAGTTTGCCTTTATGACTTGGAAGAGGGGAATGGACTTTCAGAGCACTGCATCATAAAGGACCTTATCCCTATTGCTCTCAAACCCAGAAAATATGAAGAAAGTGAAGAAACTTTGACTTGAAGGCAGAGTGAAATGCAATACACAATGAAGGCTCAGATCTGAATGATTCCTGTCAACTTCTGTAGTTCGACTGGGCGGTGGCCCATCAAGCTTTGCACAAAGTGTAGTGTCATGTAATGTTCTTATACAGTATACAGCAGTCCTTTACAACAGAATAAAGGTGATGGTATCTTGCCTTGGGAGTATGAAAATGGCCAAAACCCAACCCACAACTGACAATTTTCTTCTCTGTTGCCTAGTCAGCAATCAGAAAATGTCGTTTGATAAACCATGTGCATTTTTTCATGCTGCCTCTTTACCTCAGTATTAATTGACCTTGATTCCCAAAGTGAGTCTCTAATTGCTGTGTGACTGCATGTCTCCTGTCAGTAATTCCTAATGATTGACTCAAATTTCTCACTGTTTGAAGTTGCACTTTCTTGTTCCCTTAAATGTCCTTTTTTCTTGATGCCGTCATGTTCCCCAAACTGCGTGGTCTCTCCTTTATTTCACTCCAGCAGCTGCTTTGGCATTCTGTGTCTTCTGTTTCAGATACGTGAGTGGCTCTGCACATTTGTGTTGTGAATATCATGGCATCAAACCCTGAAAGACTTTTAAGTCCCAAAGCGTTCTTGTTACAGATTTTATCCTGCCATCTGATGTGCAATATGGCCCACAGATGGTACAGATGAAACCACCCTACAAGCTGTAAATGTTGATAGTCAAAATAGAAAGTTAGAAGAAAACATATAATTAATGTGTCTTCCTTTTCAGAAAAGCAAAACAAAAATAAGTACAAATAGGAAAAGATTTACTGCATTAAAGGTACCAGAATAATCCTTTCTCATTCAGTAAATATCTCTAATTAAAATCAAACCGTTAGAAATTTTGAGAGAAATCTAGACTGCAATTACTGGGATCAATTTAGATATAATTAAGTTATCTAAGTTAGAGTTATCATATGCTATTGCATAGTATTATACAGGCACCTTGATATGCTTTCAAATCTCTCACAAACCTTTAATAGCAGTAATAGTTACTATCTAAATCTGTCCAGAGTCATTATCTCAAAAGGACTGACACTGACATTACTTAATTCCATTATATTTGTGTGGAGTATCAATAGCAGAGTTGACATACACAGCATAAAAATGTACCACTTAGAACTGGCAAAGTGACAAAGTTTGATCCTAAAGACTGACCTGATTTGGTAAATTCTCTTAAACTCTGATTCAACCAGATTTTTAGCTACCTTTTGTTAAGGGTCGTATTATTAGCAACTTTATAAATACATAGATACCAACATGTTTAGGCTAACAGAGGTAGCCTTCAGGTGTCTTCAGGTAATCCATGGCTGGAGCCCAGCTCTAAACAATTCAAGCATGTGAATAGCCCTCTCAAAGCCAACTGATGTAGCTATTCACATAAAATTTGCATGAAATCAGAATAAAAGTTGCCAGTGAACAACCCAGTTGCAAAGCTTTATTTGGGAGGTGCCTTGATTTTGAACTTTCAATGAACCTAATGCTTTTTCTGCATTAATCACACTCTTGGCTATAGCCATGAGCTCCAGAACTTCCTTACCTTTATTCTTCGGTCACAGTTGTTCTCATTTCTGGACCAAGCAGCATTATTGCAGTGCCACACTGTTGCTGTGCCATCTCTACTTTCTCCAAGAGGTATGGGCAGTTTTTTCCCTCCCACTTTTTGATGGGAAGGGTGCTGGAACGTAGTGTTTTAACCAGCAAGTACAAAAGAAAAGGATGTGAGAAAAGTACTGGACTTTCTTTTCTCAATGTCACACTGCAGCAGGTTCCTGTCAAAAAAAATGAACAACACTACCACATTTTTGTCACTGTGCCTTTTTTTTCTCAGGTGTTGAGGCAGAAAGATAAAACACTGCATAGGATTGAGCCCTATGGTCCCAAGAGATGAGAAAGGCTTTTTGAAAAGCTTTCAAGAAATATGTACTGTGAAAAGTGAAAAAGGAGATGTTTTGTATGGTCACTTAATCAATCCAAGCAAAAGGAAGAAAATGTAAAATAATTTTTTCCCCAGTTCAATGGGTATTTACCCTCAGAGCATCTGACTGTATTTCTAGTCTCCTTCCCATGCTCCTGCTGTGTCTGACCTTCATCTTTGCATGCACTAGGAATCCAAACCTGCTGCTTCCCCACACACTCGGGCCCCATTTACAGCTCTGAAGGTTCCAGATCCTTCTGTTTCCAATCTCTCCAACACAATCAGGGCCCCTCATCTTTACCCACCTGTTCAATCTAATATGAGACAAAAGTGTACTCAGAGTGCCCTTCTCTTTATTCGTCTCTAGCACCTTCCTAGCATTCTAAAGCCCTTCAGCTTCTACTTCACCACTCCTGGACCAGCTTCATTGCTAACTAAACCCAAACACAACGTGAAGTCATCCTCCCGCCCAAATTTCAGCTCTGCCCACACCCTGACCAGCGTGCACTGCAGGGCTGTCTCTCACAGGGGAGATGGCACTCCCAGTGCCATCTTCTGCCCCAACGGCCCCCACGCCACGCTGGATATCCGACAGGGTTTTGACTCTTCCTAGCTAGGCTCCTCTCACTGCAGGGCTTCGCCCCTTCCCTTCACAGACTGGAAGCACCCCAGTTAGCTGTGTCCTCACCGAGTCCCGGCCGCTACGTCCGAGCCTCACTGCTCTCCACCTGCCTCCTCCCCTCACTCATGTCCACACCAGCGCCCGTTCCATCACCTCAGTCCCAGTCACGACGCTGGCACCCCTTCCCAGCCCCGCCGCCGGACACGCCCGCACCTGAGCGCAACACTCCCGCGGCGACCACCCACTCCCCGCGCCCGCCGGCCCCCCGACCCCTCTCCTCCCGCTGCCAGAGCAGGAGGGGCGGCGCCTGCGGGTCCGCCCCATTCTCCTCTCCTCCCCTCCCCTCGCCTCGCCTCGCCTCCCCTCCTCTCCTCCCGCCGAGAGGGGGAAAGAGAGAGAGAGAGAGAGAGAGAG
>VZTX01023124.1:0-55096 GCA_013400915.1 Pardalotus punctatus
AAACTGTTATTCCTCTTCCCTGTTTTTTTCCCCATATGTTTGCCTGAAAGCCCTTGATTCCAAAGTTATAATAAATTGGAGGGAAGGGGGTTCAAATTTGTGGGTTCTAAGGAAGGTTCCCATTTTCCTTAGCAGACACCTGTCTTCAAACCAAGACAACCCTCCTCCCAAGACGGCTACTGCCTTAGCAGCCCATGTGGACCAGAAAACAAAGACAACATGGCAGAGAAGATCCCTTCTCCAGACCATGACATGGAGAGAGAGAACAAAACAAAAATAACACAGCAACCCAGCTTCCATGGTTCCAGAGCTCCCTCCTACCCCAAATATTAACCAATGGGGAACAGGGACAAATCAAAAAACTGACTATTCTTTGTCCAAAACAAGACAATGCTGCTGGAATGCTGGAAGAAACTTCCCAGCTGCTGCAGCACTGACTGCCCTCAGGAGCTGGAATTCACAGAGAGAGTCTGGCTTCCCAGTGTGGTGCAGCAGCTGCAAGCAGCGGCTGGAACTCAGGGAGCAGGTTTGACCTCTCCTGCCATGGTGAACCAGCACTGATGATAAATTAAGTTCTTCCTGAGTTGCCTGTCCCTTCTTTCAAAGGTCATAAACGCCTTTATCCCAAGTTCCAGCAAAAGTCAGACCAGTCTTCTTCCCTGATGACTTGTGTTTCAACACATAGGGTGTTCTATGCTTTTAAGATTCCACCATTCCTGATCCCTTTATTATCAGGGACTGTTTCCCAAGGGACTCTCTGAACCAGTGTCCTGAACAGGCCAAATACCACCCTTCAGAAATCGAAGGTAGGGGTTTGGTTAACCTTACTCCTTACGTCATCAAAAATCAAAAACTCTGCCATTGCATGGTCACTGCTGCCGGGATGGGCATTCTGACCACCTGCCCTTCTCTGTTCATCAACAGCAGGTCTAGCAGGCACCACATCTGGGTAGGCTTCCTTATCAGCTGTGGCAAGAAGTTGTCTTCACATACTCTCCAGGAGCCTCCTAGACTGCCTCCTCTCTGCTGCATTGAGTTTCCAGCAAATATCTGGCAAGCTAAAGTCTTCCACAGGAAAAGGGCTGGTGATTGTAAAATATCAGTCAGCTGCTGAGTGAATACTTCACATGCCTCTTCATCCTGGTCAGGGGGTCTATAACAGACTCCCATCACGATACCTGCATTGTTAGCTCTCCCACTAATTCTCACTCAACAACATTATCCTTCCTTCCCAGAAAAGCTCTAGCTTCCAATCAGGATCCCTATTCTTTTTCCTTGACGGGAGAGGAGAACAAAACCACATAGGATTTTCTAGTTAGCAGCTCCTGCATGTGGATCTCCCCCACCTGGGACCATTTGCAGCTCTTGGTGCTTCAGGACAGAGTATCAAGGCTGTTAGGAGCAAAGAGTCTACAGAAGACGATGGAAGCCAGATGACCACATTGCACTGCTTTTGTGTGGCAAGGTTTTGGTAGTAGGGGGTTGAAGGTGTGGATTCCATGAGATGCTGCCAGAGGTTTCATTCCTGACTAAGAGAGCCAACACCACCTGGCTCCAGGAAGGACCCACCGCTGGCCAAGGCTGAGCCCATCAGTGATGGTGGCAGCATCCCTGGGGCAATATATTTAAGGAGGGGAAGAAAAAACTGTACAACTACAGTCGGAGAGAAGAGAATGAATATGTGTATATGTAAATATATTCTGCAAACACCCAGGTACGTGAAAAAGCATGGGGAGCAGGTACTCCAGGTATAGCAGAGCAGTAATTCCCCTGCAGCCCATTGTGAGGCAGGCTGTCTTCCTGAAGTCCATGGAAGTCCACAGTGGAGAAAATACCCACCATGGAGGACCCCACACCAGAGCACTTTGACACCCAAGGAAGGGCCCCCTGTTGGAGCAGTGTATGCCTGAAGGACTCCCCCCCGGAAGGGTTCCATACTGGAGCAGTTTGATAAGAACCGCAGTCTAACACACTGTAGTGTATTGACCCTTGGGGGATGCCAGGCACCCCGCAAAAGCTGCTCTCACTCCCCTCTGTAACTGGACAGGCGAGAGAAAACGTAACAAAAGGGATCATCGGTTGAGACAAGGTCTGGGAGAGGTCACTCACCAAATATCACCACAGGCAAAACAGACTTAGTGTGGGGATATTAATGTAATTCATTACTAACAAAATCAAAGCAGGATAATGAGAAGCAGAATAAATCTTAAAAGCACCTTTCCTCACCCCTCCCTCCTTCCCAAGCTCTACTCCTCCTCCCCTTTAGTGGGAAGATAGGGAATGGGAGTTACAGAAAGTTCACCACAGTTTCTGCCACTGCTCTGGGAGAAGAATCTTTCCCCTGCTCCAGCATTGGGTCCCTCCCCCGGGAGAGAGTCCTCCACAGACTTCTCCAGTGTGAGTCCTTTCCAAAGGCAATAGCTCTCCACAAATGAACTACAGGCACAGCCTACTCCAACGTGGGTCTTCCACAGGGTCAGAAGTCCTACCAGGAAACCTGCTCCAGCATGATCTTCTCTCTCCATGGGTCCATAGCTTCCAGAAGGTTTTCATGGAAGCCACCTCTGTAGCCTGCCCACTACCAAAATCTGGCCATGCAAACACAATACATGCACATTTGAGNCCAATACAGGCACATTTGAGAAATTTGGGGAAGACAGTCTGCTCTAGAAGGGGCCCCATGCTGGAGCAGGAGAAGAGTGTGAGGAGTCCTCTGCTTAAGGAGGAAGGAGTGGCAGAAACAACATACGATGACATGACTGCAGTCCCCATTTCCATCCCAGTGCACCACTGGAGGAGGAATTCGGGAGTGGAATTGAGCCTATGGAGAAGGGAAGGGGCAGGAGAAAGGTATTTTAAGATTTCCTTTTATTTCTCATTAACCTACTCTGATTTGATTTTCAATAAATTCAACTAATTTTAGACCCTAGTGGAATCTCTTCTGCCTGTGACTGTAATAGGTGAGTGATCTTGACACTTAAGCCTTTTGTTATANTGTGACTGTAATAGGTGAGTGATCTTGACCCTTAAGCCTTTTGTTATATTTTCTCTCCCCTATCCGCTGTGGTGGGTAGTGATGGAGCGGCTTTGGTGGGCACCTTGTATCCATCCAGGGTAAAATCACCAAACACATTTAATGTGTCTTCACAACACACAGGCAGGGCAGCTTTCAAGAGCTGGCCAATATAAAATCACTGAATGATTTAGGTTGGAAAAGACCTTTAAGATTGTCATGTCCAACTGTTAACCCAGCATGGCCAAGTCCACCATTAAGCCATATAGCTAGGTGCCAATATCTGCATGTCTTTTAAATACTTCCAGGGATGGTAACTCCATTACTGCTCTGGGCAGCCCATTCCAGTGTTTGAGGACCCTTTTCTTGAAGACATTTTTCTGATATCCAAAGTGACCTTCTCTGGTGCAAGTTGGAGCCATTTCCATATGTGCACAGGCAGAAAACAATTGGCAAAACACCAACATTTGATCTACCCATTTTTTGGAAGTCCTGGTAAACTTAAACATACAGGAATACAGTGTTGCAAATATTTTAAGATAAGGGCATAATTTTTGTATGTTAGAAACAAATTAACCACATGACTACATTGAATGCAACTCAATGAAGTTTCAGCCTCAGAATTCTACTGATGCCTTCATTATGACTAGCTTTTTACTCTTCATGTATCTGTAACTTGCTGTAGTTTTGTGCTTCTTAAAAAGTGCTAAAGCCCTCTGTTCCCAGCACCTTTAGCCAAAACAAGGCTCTCTGAATACAGATTCAAAGACATATTCGTTGCCCTAGAGCCTGAATATATGTAAACTACTGCGGTATAGAGAGATCGTGCCCAGGGTGGTTAACATCATCACCTGGGGGTGTGACTGGAGAATTAAGGGCCAATATGCTAATGGGACAGAACTTACAAAAGGTGAAGGGCTCGTGACCACTCGTCCATTTTGGGTGTAAACCCCGATGAGGGACTTTGCTTGCCTGAATGTACCTTCAAGACCTCTGTGGGCCTTGAATAAATCTGTGTTTTTATACTCCTAATTTGTCTTGGCCTCTGTTTCAGGCAGCCTGCCTTTTAGGCATCACTACAACTGACAAAAGTCAAAGGCAACTGAGAAAATTACAGACAGATCTTAACTGTAGACTGCACTTCTGAAATAACCAATGCCAACTATCAAGCAGAAAAAAGGAATTTGGGTGTATAACCAGAACAGAAACTGAGTTACTGGGAAAAGTCTCTACAGAGATCCGAGATAATCACAAAAGCTGTTGTCCTTATTAAAGGGCTGTATGGCCCATCCAAAAGCAAAAAACTACCAGGAATCCCTTCTTACAGTCTCTCTTCTCATCTTAAAAGCATGAAACTTCTTGAGTCTTTGAAAACTCTCTGGGTAATTTTACCAGTAAAAACATACTGGGGTCTTATTTCACAGCTCCTTTTTTCTAAATATTGGTGATGTGGAAATCACCATAGCTGAAATATACACATCATAGCACCAAGAATAACACACACCAACCTGGAAGAGAAATGAACACACTCCCTATAAAGAGATAAATGTACATTATGTACACAAATAATTTTATATATATACACCCCCAGATACAACTCTATGATAACATAGCACAGTAATCTGTCCTCCACATATTTTTAAAATTCCACTTTTACATCTTTCACATGGGTCTTTTGGGTCACATATATTATTCAGCAATGGGATGAGATTTCATTCCTCAGTGCCTTAATTGATTATTTACATCTTCGAACAGGTAGGAAATGAGACAAAATATAAAATCTGTCTATTACTTTGCACTGGTTTTTCATTTGTCCATTTTACAGACAGGGTTCCTTTTGCTCTATTAGGGTATCCCTTTATTCCTACATCATTTTGGAATGCATAAAACCACATTAAGAAGTCATGGGAGTTTTGTCTTGATACTGCATCTACAGATAACTAACTGGTAGTTAAATTTGGAAACTCATATACAAACTTAATGAGACAGTGTGTCATGAGCCTCACCTTACCTTCAAATCGCACATGCATCTCTACTGCCTAGAGCACTGCTTCTAACACTAGGCCATTTTAAGTTACTGAATTTTCTTCCACACTACCACACATTTTTATCATCAAACCTCTAAATACCTGCTGTCTGATGTGGATTTGTATCTGGGAAGAACTCATTATGGAAAATGGCTACAAATTACAATATGAGGACTAGGACTAGTGGTGTAGCAAGTTATTACAGAGCACTCTAAAAGATAATGTCCCGTCCCAGAGTTAGGACCAGGGGGGAATTGCTAAGATTCCTAGAGTGAAATTAGACACAAACGAAGTTGATGTTACACTTGTGAGCAGTTTATTGATTTGGAGATGGAAATTAGCATTACCAGTGGACATAGCAAAGGCAGAAGCAAATGCAGGAACCAACTTGACAAGCAGTGAGACACTTGGTGAGTGACACACTGTTCGGGCAGGACTGCGGGCAAGGAGGGGGCAGCAGCGGAAGTGGTAGGGCAGCAGTGGGCAGGACAGTGGGCAGGGGCAGGATGGTGGCACCAAGGTGGTGGGACAGCAGGGGAGTGGGCAGGGAGGGTGATGCAGGCTAGAGATGGACAAGCAGGGGCAAGGGCCAAGGGCCAAGGGCAGCATGGTGACAGCAAAGGCTAGGCAAGGAGGGCCAGTGAGAAGCAGACGACAAAGGGCAAGGGCCAGCGTAACCCAGTCCATAATTTTTTATATACAGCTCAGCCCTTCCCATGGTCCGATTGTCTGAGGAAATCATTGGGTCATCTGAAGAAGCTCTCCCCAGCAGCAGGAGCTCTTTCTGCCCTAGGGGGAATAGCCCAGAAAAGTCTTCCCAGGGATGGAGGTTATAGAGGCTTTTTTCACCCCCAGCAGTCTGCCTGGAGAAATCCTCCTAGAGACAGAGCTCCTCTCCACCCTTCGAGAGGGTAGCCTGAGTAGAGACAGAGCCCCTCCTTGACCTCCTCCCTGCTGCACCAGTCACGGGTGCTTGCGTGCTTGTGTGCATGTGCTGTCACTGCCAAGGCACGTGCAGATTTTCTAGTACTTTTTCTAGTACTTTTCCATCTAACATTAAACAACAGATTTTTGAACAACAGCTCAGAATAAAATCCAATGTTGAGACTCTGTTTTCACTCTAACATTAATGAGTCGCTCACAAGTAAGTTAGAGAAGAAATAAAATCTGAAACAAAGGAGGGCATCTAATGAAACAAAACCAAGAATTAAAACCAGTAAGTATAAAAACATGCTGAAACAACACATGTTTTGGAAAGTTCTGTGTACTCCTTATGTTCTAAAACTGATCAACCCATGAAGTTACAGAAAGAATGGCAGTGTCAAAACCTCACCAGATAATTACATTACTTCTTTCACTCTTGTCACTCTTGTCTTCACCACACATTATTCAATATTATTACATAGTGTTCATTATTTGTAAAATAACGTGAAACTTGCTGAGGTATAACACCTTATATAAAATAAACCTCAATTATGGGATACTCTCTTTATTTTTCTTTAATATAATTCCAGAGAAAATAGTGTCAGAAGGTAAAGAAAAATGAAATTATTATATTACATATATATATACATATTTGCAACTACATCTACAAATAGGTTTGGTTGTATTACTCCATACAAAGAGAAATTTTGTTTCTAAGAATAAGAAGACAAGTGCTTGAATTACTTCTACAGTGTACTTTTATACTTGAATATATTACTTTTAGTATTACAGAACTTGAACTGTGATGTCAGTCTTTGAATACTTAAGTAGGTGGGCCTTTCCTCTTGGTTTTTTTTTCTGCACACCACCAACATGAAATTGTTATTCCCATCTCAAGCAGAAAAAAAAAGGAGCAAAATGAGTTTTTTAGAAATACACTGAAGTAAAAAATAGTATGCCTATAATGATGGCTTTTTAAGCCCCCAAATGCACTGTGAATGATGACTAGTAGAGAAGAAGAAAATATTTATTGAAACACAACTTCAGCATACTGGCAGACCATGATATCCAAAGAAAAAAAAATATTGTCAAAAGAAAAAGTAGTAAAATACTATTTACTGTCTCTATGAATTCCCTGTATTAAAATAAATTTAAAACCTCTCACCATGTTTCTGGAAAGCCTACTTCAAAGTTCTTCAGAAGAGTGAATTTTGTACAACCTGACTTTAAACATATAAACTAGCAAAACTGAAAACTGGTTTTGCAGACTGGGGAAAAGGTACGTCACCCATGTCCTATTTGGGACAAGGATGCAATCTCCTCCTCCGGTAATTCCTTTCAGAAAGAGACATGTCTGCACACACAAAAGCACACACAGAGGAAGGGAGGGAATGTTGTTACGCTCTGCTGCACCCCTGCCAGCCAAGGCAATTTTTATTTCAGCGCCTATATACAGATATTCGTGTGCAAGTACACACAGTTTGGTTACTGCCCTTAAAAGGCAGAAAAAAGCTAGTAGCTCTTCAGCTACTCCCAGCTCTTCCAAAACTTGTAGCAGCAGAGAGAATTCATTTCAGTCAAGAAAATTGTGACATATCTGGAGAAAGCTCTATATGCAATTGCTGGAATATAATTTACTCTGACTGTATTTGCTTCAAACATCAGAAACCAAAAGCTTATTTCCTATGCACTTGCTTTTTGCATGAAACCCCAAATGCTGTAGAATTATTTTCAGTGTCAATTTCTTGTTTATCACATTTTCCACCCTATACGTTTTTAGTATCTGATAAGTCTCTCTGGGATCTAGCCACATCTCTGATAAAGAGCTGTTTGACAACTGCATTCTTGCTACAAGATTTTTCATGCATTTTAACTATATACAAATACAAAGAAAGGGCTAAAACATATTTATTTACAAGTATAGGTGCTCCCAGTACCATATTCAAACACATACAGAGAGTAAATGCACATATGTGCTCATATAGATACAGTAAAACAATGGGATTTCCGTGGGGAAATGCGAAAGTTATTGTTAAAATGTCTGTCATCCACGTGAGAGAAACAGACATGAGCTGGGCATTAAATTTGCATACAGCCCCAAGCACAGAGGTTCCTGCATGTGTAGTGTTTCTCCTGTTCTTGAAGATGGGCATATCTGGCAGGGAGAGTCTGTCAGGATTAGCTCAGGAAAAAACACCTGCCAGGAGATAATTTGAAGACATACTGAGAATTTGCCTCAGTATGTGAAAATAAACAAAACTATGCACACTGAAAGTTACGACAAACACTATGCCACACACCAGGGAATAATCTATTTCAGCTAATTAACACACAGGCATACAAAACACTGTGAGAAATGGTTGCCACTTAGGACTGATTTAGGTCTTGCATCACTTAGATTTGGAAAGGAAAGGTCTTTTTAAACGTTCCGACGGAGAAGAAAGAAAAAAAAAAGATAAAATTAAAGTAGTTGTGATATAAACAGGCTCAGATTCACTTGATGGCTTAGCTTTCTAGTGAATAGCAAGACAGCATAAAGATGTTAATGCTTCTTTTACAAAAAATAACCAAAAGGTACAGTTCCTTTCTTGATTTTGAAGCTGCTTTTGACAAAGTCTATGCTAACAGCCCCTGCTTCAAGTTGCAAACAAGATTTTTTAAATTTTTTTTTAACCTAATAGGTAAATTTGTGTAAATAGAATGTGTCTTTTACCAACAACACTGGTTACTGAGGTAGAAGTTACTGTAACTTAAAATTCTGGTAGAAAGCAGATAGGCATTACGTTGCATGTGATTCTTATTTTAAAATATTATATAATCTATATGTGAAAACAACTTGGCCTGAAACCATCTAGCATAAGGCAACAAAGTCTTTTTTTCCATTCCTGTTCTTCTCTTTTTCCACAAACCAATCCTCTTTTTCTTTCAACCTTTCTTGTTATGAGAGAAAGCATGATGCCATTTCATAACTTCTACTTTCTTAACGCACACAGGCACACAAGAAAATTAACTCATCATATCAAAAGTAGGGCATGAAAGCATATCTCCAAATGCTCACAGCTACATGTCTTATGAAGCATCTTTACTGCTCTTAAATAGTAATTGAAATTACTCCAGGGATTTCACACATTTCTGGCCTGCTAAAGTGAGTCTAGTTATTTCAAGGACAGTTCACAGATACTACTGAAAAGTAATAAAGTAGGTACAATTGGAAAAAAAAACCATCAGAAGATGGCTCACACACCCACAAATGGTTTAAGCAAGACAGCAAACCAAGAATATTGAGGAGGGGTCACAGAAGTATCAAGGAAAACAGAGGTAGTATCTGTAGCATTTCTGGAATGTGCTCTGGTGTCGACTTCAGCACTTTGTCTTGCTCAAAAAAGAATGGCTACAGAGACACGGCTACAGTCTGAGCCAGTGACAGCCAGTCTCCAGGCACCACTGCTTGGTTCAGCAACACTGCACTCAGGATCTGACACTGAGTCTGCTCTCTTGCCAACAGCACAGACAAGGAGCCTGGCATTGACTTCAGGCTTGAGACCCAGCAAATGTGAGTGTATCGTGCATTTTTGGTAAAGGCAGAGGGGAAGAAGACTACTCACTGAATAAGAATGTGAAACAAATCTCAATATTCCCAACCCACCTTAAATAAAAAGGGTGTCCTTCAACATACACATGTCTTGGGAGTGACCCATAACGATAAGGTATCCCAGAGCACCCAGGCTCAAAGATTATTACTGTATCTTTCTAGTAAAGAACTGTTATTCTTGTTTTCTACATTTTTGCTTGAAAGCCCTGCAAGTTCTGAAGTTACAATAGTTTGAAGGGAGGACTGGAATGGAATTCTTTCCATTCCAGGAAGGTTCCTTGGTAGACATTTGTCTTTTAAACCAAGACATTAATTGGTGCCCAAGGTAGGGCTCAAGAGGAAAGGCTGAAAAAAGAATAACAGTTCTTGTGTAACCCATTTGTGTATTGGCTATAGAAACCTCATTAGGCATCACCATGTGGTTCAGTCGGTAGACGATTATGTTAGTGTTTTTTCCATTTGCTGATCACTATCTAAACTTGGGCCTTAAAACTAAGGCCATTGTGACTGTTATCAAGTTTGTAGAATGGGTCAGTTGGGTGAATAATTCAATGCTTCTAAAACATCTTTTGGAATGCTTGCATGTGGCTATCTATCACAGCCTAAGTTCCTGTCCTTAGTGGTTCACTAATAATGGTACCTATTTTGAGGGAGGAATGCATGGGGTGCTCTCTCCTAATCCTTCACCCATGTTTTCAGGCCTACCACAACAGCTTTTGAAGGGTTTAAACTCCCCCTGGAGGCTAAAGACACCATATTCTTGTTGATGGTTTTGCTAAATTTATTCCATACTGTCCAATTAGCACTTAGAGGGAGGGTAAGGTTGCCTTGGATAGCTACCCAACAATCTGCCCTGGGAGGCTAGGGATGCTGCCCAGAAACTTGTAGCAGGTGGCAGGGCCACTGCCCAAGAGCACCAGCTACAGTCAGAGGGAAGGGTGGATAGCACAGCAGCGGAACCAACACACATCATGGCTGCTCAGGCTCCAGCCAAACCAGAAGGGCAGCCACAGCCAGCAGCAGTCGCTTCTGCGCTGCCATTGAGCAGGCTGAGAGGGTAAAGCCTCTGTGGTATGGTGGGCGGTGGAATAAGTGCAGATATGGAAGTTTAGCAGGTTGATTAAATCACACTGCGGCAAATCCACCAAGGTAATCCCCTGGCATTCCAATAGCATCATTTTGGGGATTGGCTGTTTTGGCTGGGGGGTGATTCCCCCACTAGGGTTTTTTTTGGGAATTGTGGTGTAATGCTGCAAGAGGTGTTGCGGCTGACCCAAGACTTGGGTAGAGGGTGGGGGCTCCCTTCCTTTCTGCCACTTGGGATCAAGTATAGTGGTCACATGGTGCTGTGAGAATTTTGTGTATCTGGCTCCAGAACTTTGCTACACTGCAGCTGGGCACTAGGATTCAATCTGCCTGCTTTCTCTGCCTCTCCCTGCTGCTACTTGGCCACTGCCTGTGTGAGTTCCAGGGGCATCACCTCCCCCTCGTCCCTGTTGTCGGAGGCCCCCATCACCCCAAGGAGGTTCTGCACTCACACCGGAGCGCCCCCTGCCGGCCGCCAGTGCGTCACTGCAGCACCCCCTGCTGGCCGTGCTCATAACTACACCAACGGGGAAAAACGGCGTCTAACGGGGAAACTTCTGTTACTGTGTTAGTTTTGTTCTGTTCTGCTCTACATATATTTTCTAGTAAAGAACTGTCATTTCTTTTCTTAAGTTTTTTACCTGGAAGCTCTTTGATGCTGAAAGTTATAATAATTCAGAGGGAGGGGTCTTCTTTCCATTCCAGGAAGGTTCCCACCTTCCTTGGCAGACATTTCTCTTTTAAACCAAGACACAGTGATATAAGAAAAGCCTTTCACAAAAGAACTTGTAGTAACCTGTAAGATCTGTGATGTTTTCAAGCTAATCTGTGTGCCGTTTTTCAAATAGGTGAATATTTTACAGTAGGGGCAGTTAGTTACTAGACTTCTCAATACAGATGGGTTAAAGAAACATGGTGACCTTTTGTTTATGGAGGCAAAATTAACCAAATAGGATCCAGCTATTTATATGTCTATACAAATGGCTATTTTTATACATACATATATTTACCTATTTTTATACACATACATATTTAGCTGTTTTTATACACGTATATCTATATAGAACAGAAAGCAAAAACCAGAGTACTGTTTACATCCCACTCGAAAACCACAACACCAAAATCAAAGATTTCAGTTAACAAGGAACAGGCTGTAAGCCTCTTCAGTTGTTTTCTCTTGAATCTTTATTTCACAACACTACTTCATGCAAGAGTGTCCCAACAGGCAGAAATGGAAACCCCTTTTTTAGCAGGGACAATAAACACAAATTACAGAAATGCATGTGGTGGTGGAAACCCAGCAACAGCCTTCCCAATGTCACAAATCCAGAAAGCAGTGACTTCAAGATCCTGTTAGCACTCATCTAACTGAATGAAAGTGTCATTGTTAAAACATGTCATTCTTTCTCCCCTACTTTCAGTCAGCTCCAGCAAACTACCCTCAGCAACAAAATACCTAAAACTTGATTTAAAAGGGTGTAAGGAAGTGAAGAATCAAACACAGGCAAAATCTTGATGTAAAAATAGCCTTATGAGAACAGAATTTGGCTGTGGGTTTTTCACATCATACAACAAAGAAATATCAGCAATCCCCTAAAACAGTACTTTAATAATGTTTATCCATGTCAGAACTCAAAAGTAAAAATACATTAAAACTAGGACTACAATACCTCATGAAAGCTAGTGATTGCATTCCCATTTTTTCCTTTGAAAATCTGATGTTTTGTCTCGACAGTGATAAATTGCATGTTCTTTGCTCAGTGGACTTTCCTGATAATAGAAGATATTCTTCCCCAAGAGAAGGACTATTTCAGGTAAATACATTCACATGTACTGAGTCTGCCTTTTACTGAAAAAGAGTTTGATCTAATTGGTAGAATGACATTATGGAGCAGAATATCTTAAAACAGATTACCAGGTAAACTTTAAATTACTTCAAACATTGAAAACGCCTTTTTTCCTTAAGATACTATTCCTAATATATTGATATCTGTGAAATGTAAGTTTTGTACTTCCATACCACACGCTCAATGACAGCTGCATAGTATTTAACTTCTGAATAATTCTTAAAGACCAATCAGTTCACTTTAAAAAAGCAGAAAGAGAAAACAGAACAGAAAAGACCAAAATAGCACTATAGCAGTTCTAGCATAAGTTTATCATAAGGTAATTGTTTATACTCTCACCTGACATTTTCTTTAGAGGAATCTACTGTAGAGGCATATAAGTGTATTTCTCTGTAATCTTTCTGCCACAGAACCAAACAGATTTCTATCTACTATTAGCTAACGATGAAAAAGTTACAAAAGATAACTTACAGATCATCCTCTAGACAAGCAGTTAAACAGCTTTCTATCATGCTTAGGGAGGAAATAGGTGTAACCTTATTTTTCCACACACTGAGAACTGAAAAAGAGAGAGCAATATACACAAAAAGAGGCTACCAGCCATGCCTGTACAGCTTTAGTTTTTCCTTGGTACACAAATTTATACCTATGTATGATCTGCATAAAAAATACCTTACACAGAGATGTGTGTTGCTGTGAGGATGTAACAGGAGGGTAAAAAAATAAAAAAGATTACTAACACAAGGTTTTTTTTAATGTGTATATGGAGCACCCACCTACCCTCATGCTAACATTTTCTCTTCTCCTGTCTATACAAGTATATGCTTTGCTTTGACAATAGTCAGTCATGATGGGGTCCTCATCCTGGGTATCCTGCTTTCCTTGGCTGCCCCAAGCTGGAAAATTACACCCTTGCCTTACGAGTTACAATATGAGCATTTGCTATGGACAGCAAGTATCTTTCTGACTTGGCCACTGACATGAAAAATTGAAGCAGAGCCTTCAGAAATAAGTCAGCTTTCCTTGTTAATCATTCAGGATTTGCCCAGGCAAAACAACCACTAAAAAATACTTTCTTCTCAGTTTTTTGTTTTCTTTTTAATGCTTGCTTGTGTCCCTGTAACAAATTGAAAGATGAAAAGGTTTGCATTTTACAAAACAAAACAAAACCCAACCCAGATAAAGAGTGGCTCAGTGCATGTGGGAATTCAATCCGTGCTTCTCTCATCCACAACAAAAATCCCTTCTATTCTAGCGAGAAAGGGAAAGGCTGGAAACTCCCATGCTGATAGTCCTGTTTTTCTGCTGCTACAGTGAGTCAAAGGTTAGTTCCCTCCCACCTGCATCACACTTTGCTTCTTCTAATACACAACCAAGCATTCAGACAATACGATTAAAAATCATCTTTCTCATGGGAGGCTCTCTCAGACATTCAGTGTTCCCTTCTTAAATATCCCAGTCCAGCACACAGAAAAAATCATTAACTTGCACATTAACAAGAGCTTTGTATGATTTTTTTTTCTTTTTAAACCCTATTTACTGACTCAGTAAAATTAAGGACAATCTTAGTAAAATCAAATAAATGTCAGCAGTTTTATTCCGCACACTGTGATCATGGGTAAGGGTGATAGATAACCAGACCTTCTTTGTTATGAACTCTTAGGAGAAAAATAATAAACCAAGAAACATTCTGCATTATGTGACATAAGAGCAACTCCAAAGAAAAACAGTCATTTTAAGAGATTATACACTATCACTGGGTTCTAGAAATGGAAGCAGTGATATTATAAAGCATATAATTGAAGGGAAAAAAAAAAGTTGAACTCTAAAGATTATTTGCAGAACAGCCTCAGATTTAAACATAATGTCTATATTATATTTTTTTGATATTGCATATTGAAGTTGAAGAAGCCAGCAATAGCAGCATTGGTAACAAGTCATCTCCCCAGCACTGACAGCAAGGCTGGTATTCTTGTGGGGTAGCCTGATCCTGCATTGAAGTGGTTTTGGTGAAATTCCATGTGCACCAAGTCAGTAGCCAGCACCTCTAAGGTTAGCTGCTGACTGCTTTAAGTGATGGATCAAGCCCAGAGGGAGAAGGATGAACAGAGTTTGCTTAAATTCATAGAGTTCATCTTACTGAGCAGATAAAAGAGACCACTAGTGTCATGTAATTTGCAGAACAGGGACAAAAATGTGAAATAGAAATGCAGAATTATGCTCATTTATTAATACCTGATGGACAGTACATTAAAACAAATAATTATGAGAGAACATTGTAGCTCTGAGGTACCCCAAGAGAGTGATCTGCTGTTTTAAGATCACATATTGTCATCAAAGTCTGGAAATTATGCAAATAGTACTAGCTACATTTAGAGGTCTGCACAAGTAAAGACTTCCCCACCTAAATAGTAATTGTCTCTCAGGAAAGGCAATGATTTTTGTGTGATGCAAAGGTGCTACCTACAGGCTTGAGCAGAGAATGACATGCAGGGAAGCACAGGAAAAAGAATCCCATTTTTACAAGGAAACAGGATGGAAGTAGCATTATCACTAAACTAAATACCTCTTAATTTCAAGCTAAAGAACACGTTTTACCAAAACTTTTAAAAATCCATTAAATCAAAGATCTTAAGTTAACCCAGCTTAATTCTATGTCTTATAATGGTGTCTGTATTTTTCTGAGTTCCTTGATTTAAATAATTTACAATACAATAAAATACAATTAAAAAAGGCTTTCTTTTTTAATCAACAAAAATTAAATAAGCTCTATGCCTTTCTGATATATCAGGCATATTTGTATTGACAAATAAACTTGCCCACAACTATCAAAAGATCACATTTAAAGATCACAATTAATATTTGGTCTTGCAAATACAGTAAGTGCCAGACAGGAAGTATTTGTTCCCTATTAAAAATGCATCTATCCTATACCTCTTCTATAAACAATGCTTCATTGATACAGTGCAACTCTACTGAGAATTACTTGCCTTAAAACAACAGCATATCAAATATATTTGAGATAATGAAAAATGCTTGGGAAAGTGCATTAATCTAAGAGCATGCTTTTTCTTCCGTGCATCTTTCACACATTTGTCTCTTCCCCAGGCAGGTCAGATATGGCAAATACTTATGCATATGTGCAGATTTACTCTTGGGGATAGTCCTACTGATTTGAATGAATTTAATGATATGAATTTAAAACCACAGGTTCTGTTTGTTAACTTTTAGGAACAAAGGTGCTCCCACTGCCCGGTACACACCGCTGCAGTATACATCCAACAGATAATGATAACAGCAGTAGCAGCATCGTTCTCTTGCATTTACCTTCAGCTAAGACTAAGGCAAACAATGCAACTGAAAACTAATACATTCTGCCTTTCAAGAAAATTCTGACATCCTTTTTTCTTGTCCTTTTTTGAGAAGGGAACAGTTTCAAAAGTAGTGTAAAATTAGAAAATAAAAAGATAAATATTATTAAATGCATTTTGTATTACATAATAGAGTAATAATTGAGGATATTTTTCCTTTCAGATATATAATTCAGCAGTTCTGTATTTAAAGGCTGTATTTTTCATATCTATAGTGATGAAAAGACAGCACCCTGTCACAAGTATAATTATATATGTTTCAGAATCCTTGTCATGCTATAGAAGCATGAATTTTAAAATGATACTTTCTTTTCTGTCCATTTGTCCAAATCCTGAATTCTTTTTAGGGAGTAAATGTTCATATAAGGTTTTATTTGTATCATATAATTGTGACATTCAAAATCAAATATCTGATGAGCTGAAAAAGTGCTTTAGTTTACTGTCTCAGAAAAACAGGTAATCTAGATTACAGCAGTTTCTTGTAATTAAGATACATTACTGGCTAATTCCATCTTGGCTAAAAACACTATTACAAAGAAATAAACCACAAAATAAGCTCAAAACTAAATTTAAAATAATCTCAAAGAAGAACAAATGGTACTGATGTATGTCAAAGAATGAAATAAAGAGTGTTCAGCAACAATACATATCTTTTGCTTTATTCTTAAGCAACTAGAATATCTCCTAAGGATAAGATCCTATTGATATTGGTACTGATTTCAGATTCAAATTATTGTGCAAAATACCTAATTATTCATGATTTTCAGAGGAAGTTTCAAGAACAGTTTTACCAAAACCTATCAGCTGTTCCTATTCTTACTTCTAGAAATCAGGGGGAAAAATGTTTACAGTATTGTAATTCTACATATACATTATTCTACATAGACTATAATTATATCACAATCAAACAATCTCAATTATATGTTATTTATGAAGATCATCCTGAATAATTTTTTAATAGAAATATCTCATTATAATTAAAGTCTTCAGAATACATTTAAATGACTGTTGAAGAGAGAACCACACAAGCTGTGGCAGGATCTTCATAACAACTTTACTGTGAAATTAATATTTAACTAATTTAAAAATACTTAATGCCTCCTACATAGTTGTCTGTAAATTAGTTCAAGTTCCCTTTCCCACTAATCAAATTAATTCATATTTTATTCTCACAATTCTCACAATTTTTAATCAGAAAGCCCATGAGCAGTTAGTGGTAAGGTTCACGGGTAGCTGGAGAAATAGTAGTAAAGGGAAAAGTTCCTATAAGATATCTCATTATAATAACTAAATTTTAAATGATATGCCCAAATTCTTCTATTAATAACTCATCCAACAAACTAATGCATCAACATGTAACCCGATTTTCGTGCCTTCTATTTTTTTAGATGCAAAGATTTTTTTTTCCCCTTGTTAGATTTTCTTAACCTGTAGCCATTATTAAATTCTTCCAAAGAGCGGGGATAGCAAATGTTTTAAACACCCCTAGTTTCACAGTGAAAGGAAAACAAGGGCTCATGGATTACTGCAAAAATATTTCTGATATAGAAAAATTCAAAATTATTCAGTCACATGCAAATATCTTTCTTAATTTTGCTGCACGTATACGCAATACAAATATTTCCAACTTTCAAGCCTAACCAATATTACGTAAATCATAACTGACTTAAACATTTTTATCCTGCTATAATACTTCATGTATGCCCTAAAATTCATTTCTTCTTTGAATTGCTGTAACACTATTTGCATGAAGTTCCTTCCAGGAAAATGCCTAATAATTTTTCCTTTGTACTTTACACTGAAATGTTCACAAAATTCTTCAGAACACTGATCAAAATTAAAAAAAAAAAAAACAAAACACATTTCCTTTATGAATGCTTGAAGACATTTGATGTCATGTTTATAAGCCCATAAAGGAAGAGATAACATATATGAGTCACAAATTATCAATTATGAAAAATTATCTGGGGTAGAATGCTACACTAATGCAAAAAGATGGATTACGTGTCATAAACCAATAAAGCTCTTGTTTGTGCAACCATTATCTCACTTCTTTCTTTCGTGTTGGGAAACTTAAATTATTTTTAAACTGCATTAACTTTAAAAAATGCAGCTATCATACAAGTTAACACTGAAAGTGACCCAGAAATAATATGTCATTTTTAAACCTATACATTTTATATTTGACTATCAGTTCTAAAAATCAAGTTAGCAGAAATGAGGTACATCATAGAACAAGTCCAGTACTTCAGAGGTATTGCAGGTGCTGGTTCTACCAGCCAGATCTTAAAGTGGTCTCAAAGAAGTGCTGTATTTGTCATTGCCAGGTAGGCAACAGAATTTAAATAGTCAGTAATCACATTTTAGAGCACAGGCATCCCTACTTTAAAACACTCCTCCTGCATTAGGAATTCTTCAGGGTTTTGGGTTTACTTTCTTCTCTGCATCCTGGGGGAGAAGAATTTTTTGATTTTTAATTGAAAAAATGTGAGAAAGAATGGTTGTCCGCAGAAAATAAAATAAATACATGCCTCAGAGTAACACAGTGCAGTGTCATCATCTGTTGAGGCATTATCTATGAATAACTCTATCTGGTGATGCAGCTGAGCATTCATTACACTCTCTGACTGGCAAATGACAGGACTGCTCAAATCAGAGGCAAACAAGATGAGCTTTATTTTCATCCAGAAATCACAAACTCCCTTCTCAGCATTTCATCCTCCCTGCAAACAGTGAACCCATTGCATGTGGCACAATGCTGAGGGAAAAATACCAGCAGAAATGCTACTGGTGCTCATCGAAGTAACTGCTGTATCTCAGTTCCAGTACAAGTGCTGACTCTTTTCACACACACTTTTTGTTCTACCTATGCCAGACTCCACAGTCATCTTTGGCTCACTAACTTTGGCCCAATCAAGGGGGAACTCCTAGTTTATAACAATGCCAGCTACAGCTCTTAACTGTCTTGCACTGTGAGAAAGAGTGGAATGATTTAATTAAAATAATTTAATTCAAATTAGGCATATTAGACATTGTAAGTAAAGGAGCAGAAGGGTGAGCGCAGTGATCCGGAGACAATGAAGCATACTAACCAGAGTTTCCCAGGTTCAGATCCCAGGTCAGATACATACTCCCTGCTCCCAGCTTCAGCCGAGAGTGTGCCCGGAGGTGGCTGCGGCTGCTTGGGAGAATGGAGGAGGAGGCTTGTGTGTCGGGAAGGGGAGGAAGGGGGGATTAGCTGCATTGTCACTCGCTAATGACAGCTGCCAGATGATTAGAAACCACATTAAGTTCTTAACTTTAACTTTGCTAATCAGCAAGATCAAACTCCTACAACTGGATTGGGTTTTTTCCTATTTAAAAGGAAAAAAAAAAAAAAAGTTTGCACATTTGCTGCCTAATCAGGATGTAAGGCAGTGAACAAGCACATGGTTGTGAAAATGAACTTCGATGGAATAAAATACTCGACTGATTCGGACCAGTCTCAACAGCATCATTTGCAAGGGCTATGTATGCAGGACTGAGGTTTTAAGCAGTATTATTTCTTCCTATGAAATCCTGACACTCAATAATCAATCAACAAAAGGGAGACTGTATTTAAGCATTATATCATATTCTTCAAGAAGGTGGCACTTGAGACCAGCAAAGCTCTGCCACATTTACTGTGAGAAAGCAAAACCAAACCAAACCAAAAACTTTTAGAAAAAGAGCTGAGTAGCATTCACCATGACTATTTTCTGGGAAGGCTGTTGGTCAAGGCAAATGTACCTTAACTTCAGGGAAATCTGCAATTTTTGTATATTCTCCCTATAGACTGAAAGCTTACTTCTTTAACCCTATGTTTGAAGCAAACTCAAAATAGATGGTTAATGATAAAGGTATAATGAATGTATTTTCCTGAGGTGGTTTTTTTTGGGGTTGTTGTTTATTGTGTGGGGTTTGGGATGGTTTTGGATTTTTGTTTCTTTTTTTTTTCTTCATTTAACCTATGACTTCAAAAAGGCTGCCTTTGGAAATACAATGGTTACCCAACAGTTTTATGGCTTTAACAAACCCTTACTTCTGCCTCTCATTCTACACAATGTAGACTCTATTTGCACCCAAGTGGTACTAAATTACAGATAAAGTTACAGCAAATTTGTTTTCTCAAAAAAGCAGTGAGGCCTAACATCCCTTGAGTAATAACAGCCTTGCTTTTAATTCAGAAGTAGAACTGGAATAATTCTCCCTCAGAAAATGCAACAATAGAGCTGTTCTTGCAGGGCTGAATGGGGCATGGCTCAGTTTGCAGGTGTGCAGGTGCTCCAGAGGAGAGGCAGAAGGGTGCCTGACCTGGGTGGGCAGCCCAGGCTGTGGTAGGTAACTCCAAACTGGCCCAACATCCTCTGGATGGGGCTGACAGAGCTCTCAACGCTGATGTGAAGAAATATGCTCCAATGAATCAGTAATTTATAGAGATGTATCTTGCTCATACTGATGAAATCAAAGTAGCTAATAAAAACCTGAAGCACCCCTGGAGCAAAGCAGAAATGTCTTAAAAGGTTAAAACTCCATAAATCACACCCAAAGCAATTCTTGAATGTGAAAATACTACATTATAAAGACCTACCAGCACATTGAAGTTATTTTCCAAATGTTCCAGCTAATAGACTGTGATGAAGAAATAATTTTTTTTAATGTGTTTCACTGGAGTTGTGTTAGAGAAGCTTAATATTCAGCTTTAAAACCCCTATTCAGGCTGATGTGAAGCTGCAGTGCTGTGAATGGAGTGATATAATAGAGAAACAAAGCTCAAACTAGGTGTTAGTTTCCTCTACTGTAAAATAAATCATTCCAGTACAATTCCATGTTTACTTGCTCAAATATTGGGATACTATTTCCAATAGATGAAAATCAAGCACATTTAAGGAATAACCATTAAGTGCTGTTAATGTGGTCTTATGCTGGTAATCATTGTCTTGGGAAAAGTATATTGTGTTTTATATACTAATCCTATGATGTGTTTATTAACTCATAATCCCTCTGCTAACACGGCACTTTATGCAAGCAGTAATTAATAAGGTGGCAAATAATAAAAATAGCTATTTTTAAATTTAACTCATGCTAAGGGAATACATTATCTGCTGGTATTGTTTTTTCTTCAAGAGAAAAGAGCAAAAAGAATACTGTACACCAAGCAAAAATTACTCAGTCTTTCTTTTTTAAGGAAAACATGCTTCTATAAACATTATTGGTATCCCTTACAATATTGATCACTCATCTTCAAAGGAATTAGCTGGGTTTAATTATTAAAAACACATTTTCTGGGAAAATGAAGAATTCATCATTGAAAAATAAAGATTCAAATGCATGCACCTGTGGCCTTCTGCTCTCAGATAAGGAAGAGATTTTTTCTCTGCCTTGTAAATGAGCACCAGAAAGAAACAGAGCAAGAACAGCTAAACAGACACCATGCACTTAAGAACTGGGGAGAAATGCAAAGAAATAACAGAAGTTCCAATTATATAATACCAGTTTTAAAAGATAACTTTGCAGTGCTAAGAACAGCTGTGAGAGCAGTGGTCAATCTCAAATAAGACTAAATTATGTCAATTTTTTATTTTTGAAAATCAGTGCATTCTCCATAAAGTAGTTGCATCCATGGAAAGCAGTTGATCTCTTGTAACTTCAGAGTACAGTAACAGTTCAGACGCTATTCATTGGAAATGTACAAACCCACAAATCTGCCATACAGTTTTAAGTCTATTCAATATCAGTTGCAGCCATTTGGCTTACAGCTATTAATTTTTTTTTGTCTTCAGTAACAATTGGGGTCATAATGTTAGTTATTTCTAATGGATAAGTGGAATACTTACCCTGGAATAAACACAATCTACCACTGAACCCGAAATAAACAATGTTTTTAAATTATGGCGCCTTGTTTATTGCAAAGTCTTGAACAGATTTGGGAATTAAATACTTATTTTTTTCCTTTTGAAGAGTAAATAAGCTAAAAACAAAAATTAAAAAATGCTGCTTTTATTGAACAACATTTACAGGCTTTTTACTTCAAGGTCAACTGAAATTCTCCTTTCCTGCAGAAGTTAAATCATCTAAGTGTGACACTTGGGAAAATGCAAAATTCTGTCTACACTCTTGAGTGTTTCACATATTAAAAAACTACCTAGATGACCCCGTTTCATGCTTTGACACATAACTAAAATTATCTTTGAGGCAGTTTTTGCTCCTCTTTATATTGCCATGACCAGTACAAGAAGTTACCATGCAAGATAGGCCATTGCAAACATGCAGGCTTTACCTGTAATATGGCTAAAGCAAAAAGAGCATTTTCTTCACTAAACTGCAACCACAAATTTGGCCTTTAATTGAGATATTTAAGAACACATTGTGTCTTGACAGTAATCTGCATGATTCATCCTTGTCACTGAGATCTGCAGATGCTGCCTTGGGAGGGATGGGCAAGAAGCACATGGAAAAGTAGTTCAGGAAAGCATAATTTTTTGGAAAAGGTTGATTTAACTCCAATTTTTCCGGGATGGAAAACAACTGTGTGGAAACACCATTAAACTTGTCTGAAACTATACAATAAAAGTTATTCCAATAAACTTCTGTACAACTCATACCTAATTTATAAGTAAAAATATCCACCATTCATAAACTTGTTAAGCATTTTTCTGTAACATTGCACTTCAGAGATTTGTGCCCTTGACATTAAGACTATCTGCTCAGTACACAGATCAATACACCAAGCAAGGGACAACTTCTAGTGCTGTGGCTTTTTCACACTCTGTCACAAGGAAGTTTCCCTAACTTTGACAAAAACAATTGTAAAAGCTCAGTGCTTTCACAGGACTTTTCCTATATAAATCTCAGTGGAGTTCTACTGGAAATAAAGCTTCTTGCATTGGAAGTCCACCTCACACTTGAGGTATCATCATCACCATAAACAGCATCATCACCCACCAGGGATCTCCAACAAGAAAGCAAGCTTTCAAACCCTTTCCAGTCCAAACCAGACATTTTTGGAATGGGAAGCATGCAGCATCTCACTTTTGCCAAGAATGTAGGATAAAGCTATGTGTGGCAGACACTCCCTTTATAGGAAAAAAGGTCAAAACTTCACATGTAAGTTTTGCAATGATCACTTAGTAAGGTTGTTTTTCTTTAGAGGTTTTACTTAAATCACCAATAAAGGCAATTACTGTTAGTCATATAGCATATGTGGCACTAGTAGACACAAAATATGCTCCAAGGCTGTTTTATGTTAACAGCCTGGATTTCCCATTCAGCTACCAAAACAGAAATTATAAAATTGTAAGTTAAACAATATAAGCAAGACAAATACATTTCTTATGCATATTTGAAATGTTATAAAATCGTCTAAAATGTTTTTACTCCAGTAAAATCCAGCGCAGTGAAAAGAACTGGGTTTTTTCTTAATTCTTCCACTCAGACACGTATGCTGTCACCTACCAGCTACATACCTACTAAACAAACAACTACGTTTTAGGGATAAATACACTGAAGATTCCTTAAAGAGCAATAGGAAGAAACTGGTAGTTTAATTTCTGAACATGCTGTCCTTTCCTTTTTAAGCCTTTTGCACGCTGTATTTTCAAAAGATTTGAAGCATTACTTCTCTGTCTGATTTACCTTACTTGGGCTTTTCTTAACTATCTGCTTCTTTTGTTACTACACTGCAACTTTTGGCAAAACCATTACATGACATCATTTTAACTACTGAAGGGCCCAGTGAAATCAGTGTGTCCTACAGTCCTTTCACTTCAACACAAACTATTACAATACCTATTTCTACTAAAATAAAAAGGAAATTAAAACACTCTTGGTAACATGATTTTATAATGTGTTGGTTCTCATATGGCTTATTAAAAGTTATGAAATGACTTAATGAAAAAGTGAGATACCTTATAGCTCAATCATGTGCAGTATCTAAGTCATGGAAGTTTAAATGGCCAAGATCTCCTGCAATGACTGTGGAATAGCACCTCAGGGAACAGGAGGATGATAGGGCACACAATTACCTTAAAACACCCAAATTCAGTATCAATGATGTCTGAATTCCTACAAATGCAACGTTTTTCATTCAGGGCATTTTTATGCACTCAAGAGGAGGGTGCAAGTAAGAATTGGTGATGCAACAGAGGCACTTCCTGGATGCCCAGTAGTCCACTCTGCAACTCTTCCAGTAACACCAGGCAGTGGGGGACTGCCTTGTACACACCTTGGGTTATCAGAAACATACTGCAGAGCAAGACTGTAACTCACACAAATTGGCTGCCCAAATTTCTAGTCACATCACTGCCTTGGTAGGAAATCCAATCTTTTTTTTAAAACTTTTTAGTTCTTTCAGTCCTAAATACAGGAGAGTAAATAATAGTTTTTGTCAACTTCTACAATTTTTCATTAACCTCATTTTCATGTATCAGACTTCTTGGTGTATCAAGCTATAATAGCATTCAAAAATATTTGATAATTAAATATTTTCAGAATACTGTCAGTTTTCTAGGGAAAATAGGTGGGAAGAATGATCTGGTATTGAAGAAAAAGTCTAAGACTTGGGATACTATTGCTCTGTGCTGGTTTAAGAAACAGTCTATTCCTGTTTGATAAATCACAAAATGAGGAAAGTTAATTTCCCACACTGGATAGATGTTTTTGAGATTTAACATCTTAAGATTATGAAGAAACAGCACAGCATCTAGTTAGGTACCTAAAATATATATGCAGGTAAAATAAACACCTAAGGGAGCAATTAAAGCGCTTAAAGGTAGAGCTGGTGGCATTTTAGACACCCTTGGGTGGGCACCTCTGTCACCTGGATGGTGATGGCAGAAATGACAGAGAAACTAAGACAGACACGTATCTTCTGGGACAGCAGCTGGGCAGCACACAGGATGCTCTACATTACTGAAAATGGCGCCAGTTCTGTGCTTCGGCAATAAATCTCACTGCTAACTGGTTTAGCAAGTATGCATTCACTCTGTGAAGAAAGTTAAATAAAAGTGACATGTTATAAACAAAATAAAATACTAGAAGAAGCTTTTACATATATAAATATTCTCCTGTCTTTCTTTGTATCAGATTTGCAAACACACAATTTGTGAAACAAAACATATGGACTGATGACACCAGTTTTTCCACACCAGTGCCATTCCTCATTTGTTATAGTTAAGAGGTATTTTTCTAATCATAGCTGGCGCAGGTATATTCCTTCAGTATTAATAGATAATGGAGCTCTATGGTCATATATATCAGGTCCTGCTTTTTGGTTTTTTTCTTTCCTATGCCACTTTCTAAAACTTGGCACAAATTATAGCTAAGTGCTACAAAAAGCTCAAATTCCATTGTAATTTTGTAGAGGTCCAATATTAGTTACGCTTGATATACAGAAAATCAGGAAAGAGGAAAGAACTTTGACCACTTTTCTTTTTGTCTGCTTTACTTCGGAAAAAAAACCCCACCACAACAGTCTGGTCTACTTCTTTTTCTAACCTGCTGCTGAGGATACAGCTGACAAAAAGCTGAAAGACTCTTGCACATGTGTGTAACCTGCATCAGAAATGAATCTTGTTCCTGGCCTTGCCATTGCTGTGTCACTTTACCTCTGAAAATCTCTCTTTTGAGAACAGGCAGTTTTGACAGCAACAACAATTTTTGGAAAGGCTTTTTTTGGGAGATAAAAAAAAGCTTTTGCAAATACCTTACCAGCACTTATGCAAATTTCAAATTCTAGACAAGAGGTGGCAAAGATAATTTGACGATACATTTCACCCAGATTCAATAATTAAAAATTAATTTAATTTAATTTAACAGTTTAAAGGTTTTATCCTCAATAATGGTATCCACGATGGGAACATCTACAAGGTTTTTAATATATCTGAAAATTCTGATTCTCTTAAAGTGTGAAAAAAGGGAAAATATGTAATACCTAAGACAAGTGCATTCCAAATCCTGATGCTGTCATATCAAGTCTCTCTTAAAAAATAATCTTTGCCCTTCATCTTTGAGTGAACGTTGCTTCCAAAATACACAGTAGTGATTGTTTCCCTTTTTAATAGGGAAAAGCTAAGCAAGTTGACAAAATTGCTTTACTGTCTTATTTCCTTCTAGGAACCAGGTCTTTTCAAACCTGTTTCCTTTTCAATTAATTAATGTGACACCTCCACAACTAAATGGCATATGTGCAAGAGAACTAACACTTAATCAAAAGCTAGGGACACTATAATGTCACTTTCACACTTGAATTCTGTAACATTAGAAGACAAAGTGAAGGTGTGTTAGACCTGACAAATTACTTGGATACAGGGAGAGTCATTTTATCAATAACTGAAAGGCTAAGAAAGTAAGCATTTTTTATGTGCATGCATGTACACATATAGAATGCATGAGAGGAATAAGAACAGGAATAGGAGAGCATGTTCACAGGAAGCTTTAATTTGAGGTTAATGTGTGTTGATCAGGTGAGGGCACTCTGCTTCCAAGTGAGAAAGGAAATAAGTTTATTTTATGAGTAACAGTTAAATGTTCAAGGAGGCAACTAAGTACTCTACTGAGGCCATTTTGGGACACCAAACACTTTGAAGATTACGTATTCCCTCATATTTCATGTTTAGTGCTCCTCTAAGTAAAATATGTGGTTCTCTTTAGTTACTCAGTTATGAAAAGTACTTTAAAGGCAAGAGGACATTTTCGATAATGCGCATCTTAAACTTTTCATTAAACTACCAAATTTAAATTTTACCTTTTTGTGCACTCTGACATTTTTGTCTGGCATTTTCATTAATTTTGCAACATACATAGCTGAAATGTTAACTGATCAATACTTTGTCTCTCTCATGTAGCACTAGAGTAAAGCTCCCTAAGGACCACAGAGCAGTACAGAAATTAAATGTGTATCAAATGTTAATGTTAAACACAGCAGTACTTACTGTATAATGACTGAAATGGCTAAAAGAATTCCAAATGGACAGATGGTAGCACAAATTATCTACAATCACTTTTTAAGATTAAAGTTTGTCCCATAAAATAATTCATTGACTCATGCTGAAGTGTGTCCTTTTATGGATAGCTCCATTGTCTAATTATTTTTCTGCTCATTACCGTGAGAAATGCTAGTATTGGAAAAAAAGAATACACACTCTTTTCCCCTCACATTGTACCCACTGACATCTATAAGATCACAAATGTCTGGTCAAGAAGCTGATGGAAATTAGGCCAAATTTAGCAGACGTTTAAGCGCCCACAGTAAATTAATCTGACAAAAAAGCATCCACTTTTGTACACATTACTAAAGCTCTTTTGCCTGAAATGTACCACATTAATTATCAAATTTAAAAAAACCCAACTGCTAAATACTACAAAGGCTTGTTTTAAACACAGAAAAACATGTGATTTTATTGCAAAGGCTCTCTACATATTCTGGTTTTCCCACTGCATTTAGGTGCTTAAGAAGCGTAAAGATAAGTACATAACACATTCTGGATCAGCCTCTGGACATGTGATATAACAAAGCTGTTCTGGAACTGAAATATTAACTTACTATTGTTGCTATGCACTTCCTTTATTTAACAGGAAATAAATACAAAAAAGCAGGAGAGAATATAGAATTCTTCTAACTGCTCTAAGCCAAAGTCATATCCCAGCCAGATCAACCTATGCTTCATGAGCTATTTATTAGTATCTTTCAGTATTGGAAAATAACAGCTATTAATACATCACACTTATATCAGCACGAAAATATTTTAAAAAAAAAAAAGTATTGGTAGGAATTTTTCTTCTGCTGTGAATTACCAAAGTACAGAAAAAAACAATGGAGTGAAAACCCTAAGTCATTTCAGACAAAATCCCCAGTGAAGGCGATAAGCTTATGAAGTTTAACAGAAACAGGTAAAATATTGTTTAGTTGAGGAAATGTGATCTGGAACATTGAAAACTTAACTTCAAGTTGCTGTATCTCTACGTACAGCATCGGCAACGCTGGTCATTCAGCTGATGCCTTTGGACAGATTTTAGAAAGAATTATCCTAAAACTTTAATACAGCATTTCTGTACCTAAAATGTCTCATATAATGTAAATAATGTAAAAGTTTGAGACAGCTAAGCTCAGAAGCATGAATAAGCAGCAAGGCCCTCCAATGAACAATGTTAGTCTTGGTGACTAAAATTGTGACTCTCCAAGGAGAATGACTTCAAAAAGAACTGCAGTGAAGAGTGCACAAGGCATATAAAGTGGTTAACTGTAACTTATTATAGTAACCATATTAATCATGGTTTTCTGTAGGTTTCCAAGAGTAGGTCTCCTTTCCAGATCTATCTTAGTAATTACATTTTTGAAAATTGAGCTATTGTGCCAGAATTTCTTCACCTGTGGTCCTGCATACCCCCATCAGAAAGAAAAGCCACATGGTAAGGCACTAGAAAAAAAGTATCTGTAATTGTAATACCAGGGACATGGGGCACTGGGAGACATTACAAATCAACCTCTGTGACAACTTATGTGAAATGACTGTAACTCTGTATCAGGATATCCATCAGAGTATATTTTCAAATCCAACAGGATGGAAGAAATGGTTAGCTTAAAACTTTACTTCTTGTACATTGTTTATTAGTCTGCCTAAAGAGCTGGAAACCGCCAGAACAGCCTGTTTCTCATCTCCTTTCTGGCACTGACATTTCACTGTGACATTTTGTAACCTCTAGGAGACAATGTCAAGAGCAGCCATAATTCGTGTAACCGTGAAGAGATGAAAATGAAACATATAGGTACATTTATTTTACACACTCTATTAAATTCAAATGTAACCTTAGTGCAAGTATAATTCATCATAACACAAGCAAGTGGATCACTCTTGAGATTTCAAGAGCCTATGAAAGTCCAGAAACCATCTAAACCCAAAGCTTATAATCATGATAAAAATTCACATATATTTGACTTGGCCAGCAAAAACTTCTTTTGGCTGACAGAGGAATGATTTGATCCTTGGAGAGAATAACATCAGGTTGAAAAGCACAGGATGCACTTTGGATGCAGAACAGGAATACATCTGTGCAACCACAGTACTGATGTAAACATAAAAATCTACTGCAACACCTACGTAGCAAAACAATACTGTAAGGAAACTAAGAAAATCAGACTTTTGATAAATATGTCTCTCTATATACATAGATATGAAAAATATGAATATATCTATAAAAATATAATCAGGAACATGTTTCTACTGCAATACACTGTAACTATAATAATGACATATACCGATTATTGACCTCCCTACTCAAATTCTCTGTTTTATGCACTACTACTTATTATATCACTGATTTTTTTTTATGACCAGAAACAATTACAGGTTAGCAGCAACACAGCTTCCTCCACAGCCATAGCAGTGTGCCATGGGAAAAAAGTAATTTCATTTCCCGAAGACTAGGATGTCTTTCCATTTTCCTTTCTTCCACTGGCAACAGGTGAGTGTTCCACATGCGTATTAAAATCAGACTTAGAGTGATGAGTACTTACTAATTAGGGCAGCAACAGCAGTATGAACACTGGAGTTCTATGTTGAAACCTGCATTTTCCTATCAAATGTTGGTAACTTTTAAATGAAATTATAGATGGCCTTTCTACAATAAACAACAGCAAGCATATTTATCTTTGCACATAGTGCCATTACAACAGACATCAGTAAAAGAATAAACCCTCTGACTATTTGAACAGCACATGTATCTCCTGTTCTCTCAACAAACACGGCAACCAAGGACCAGCAGCATGCTGCCATCCTTGATAGACACAAGGTAGTTTAACAAGCAACATAGTACAAATGGAGCTCTGCTGGAAGAAACCTTCTGCAAAACAGCAAGATTTAGTGACACATCCAGCTATCCCATGCTACTGCACAGCCAGCTCCAATGCCTGGTTTGATTTCTCCCAATTTGAGGCACCTGACCTTCAGGCACCCAAGTAAAAAGTACTGTCATCAGACTGTCTATAATTTTCTTAAGTTAAACCAAAACCATTCCTGGCTCATAATCATGGTGGAGAGGCTCACAACCTCAGTATTTCATCCAACTTAAGAAATTTAGATATTCCAGAAAGTCCATGCATACATTTTTACTCCTAGTGGGACTCTCTAATGAAAAAATAAATGGGGAATCTGGTCTTGTTTATAGCTCTTACAATTTTTAAAATAAAGAGATATTTATCTGGGAAATAATATGCAATCTAGAATTATGCTTGGAATTTTCAAAATTTAACAGGAAACTAAAGGTTAATACTAACAAAGATAATAATGAAGAAATAGCAGTTTTGTGTAAATAGCTAAAAATTAATTCACTAAAAACCATTCACTGAAAGCTATGACCAGAACTTGCTGCCTAAAAGATATTAGTTTGTTTGCATTAATGATTTTAAAGGTGGGTTCATTTTATTTTGGTGGATTTTTTTATCTAGGAAAACCACCTTTGAATACTAAATAATCAAAAATACTTTAAAAGTCATTATTCAATACACAAAGGGATGAAACAAAATTTAATGGAAGTAATCTGTGAGAAGCTTAAAATATATTATCCATACTTCACTGACTCTATTTTGATTTGGATCACCTGCTTGTAACTTATATAAGCAATTACATTTATACTGTAAATACACAATTATATTTAAAAAAAAAAAGACTCTATCATGTTTGTGTGACATTTTAAACTTAATTACTTTTTAAAAAAACTGAACAAACACGGCTTACAGTGTCATCATAATGCAAAGTTTCAAATAAAGTAAAAAGAAAAAGGAACCACCACATCTACACAGTATTGTCTCTCAGTCTAGAATACAAACACACTGGAGTAATTAAAATCAGTATAAAGAAGATCATACCAAAAAAGCAGCTAGGCTTCTTGGTGGAGAATCCCAGTCAAAACAACTGCTAATATAGCAGACAGCAGTAACGAGCGCCATGATACAATGCTTCATCCGGATAAAGTTCCTTAATAGTAGCTGTTAAAAAGATGAAAGAATGAAAATGTTTCAAAACCCCAGAAACCTCAGAAGAGGCTCATTGTAACAATACTGTCTTTCTCAATTTGGGTGAAGCTTGAGAAAATAATAAGCTTTCTAGCTCACAAATTAAGCAAGTTAGTTTAAATCCGAGACTTGGAAGTGAGAGAATTTGTTAATTGTGTCAATTGGTATTTGCTGAATTTCATTCTAGATGGTACATAAATTGTTCATCATTAAAAAGCCACTTGCAAAATTTAACAAATTATTTTGTTAATTAGATTTCAGTTTTATTAAGTCTTTCTTAGCAAATTTTGGCCTGGCTTAATAAAGAGGTGCTGCAGGACACTAACCTGAAAGCATGCAACATTACTGCTCTAACATAGGATATCTTAAGGTATCTGCACCATTTAACACTTCTAATGAATTTGTCTGCTGTGATGTGTTCTGAAAGCATTGTTTTAAGTATTTACCAAAGTAAACTGCATACTTTCAAATTAAACATACGTGAGACATAAGAGTTCTAGGTTTTGATTCAGGAAAATGTACTTAAATCCTCTAAAATGGTAACACACTTCACCACAAAAAGTGAATAAGCCAGTGAATGATTTGTGTACTGAGTCACAGAGAAAATGATCACTCCTCCTGCCATCTGCAAAAGTCACAATGCCATTTTCTTTTATGAAAGTGGGAAGCAGAATGAATCTTGAGTAAAAGGCTTTGTTGCGTCTTTGCTGGAATAGTTATGCAAAATGCAGCTTTAGTAGCTGCATTACTCGAAACTGCAAATAAATATTTTGCCTCTTGAAATATTTTTTTAATGAACTGTATCATAAACTGATATAAAATTCATCCAGCAGATAATTTAAACCATGCTCAAGTCTACAATCTTTCTGAAAATGAGAAAACAGTTCTGAGACCTTTGACTTTTCACTGAAAATAACAAAAATCTTGTTCCCATAGTCCAATCAATTCTCTCCATATAAGATACATTATTAGTGGAACATGAAAAACTGAGTCCAAAGTAGTTCAACTGGAGAAAAATACGTGCATTTAAATAATTTTTAACCAAACACTAAAATTGTATGTGGCAAAAGTACCAGGAGAAAAAAAGAAAGAGTGCAGACATTTCCTACTCCTGGGGTTCCAAAGAGTTTTAGTCTGCTTTCACCTTTGATTCAAAGCTTACTCAAGTAACTTATTTAAAATTTAGCTAAAAGAATGTTCACTCTTTACCCTGCAACAAATGGAGAACTTTTGGGTCAAAGTTAACAGCAAAAATTTATGCAAGACTTAGTTTACATGCACCTGCGCAATAATCTGATATGTGTGAAACCCGATGGTTTCAACTGTGCTCTTATTCATGTATTTCATGGAAATTAGGCTGCAATTTATAGAGAGACACAATAAACCCATGTATTTTGTTTCTGACTTCTCAACCTATCATATTCTTTCGTAAACATATAATGAAAATGTTATTCTTTACTCTCAGCAGTATGATACCAGATATTTGAATGTGCTCACTTGATATTAAGGATTTTGGAAGGGATTAGTGTTTCCTTACTCTTTACCTGTTTAGACAGTCTGTCTTCCTCTTCAATGTACTTCTGTTCTTTGGGCATTAAGGTTCGTATGCTGGCTTTCACCTACACATTAAAATGTGGGTCAGTATTTCAAGTTTACTTGCTCCTTACTAATAACACAGGCTTCAATTTGCAAAATTTACCAGGTTTCAAAGTCATGGCTGCCAAGCCTGGGACACATAAGCATACACAGAGACAAGAGTTGCTGCTCTGTATGTTAGCAGCAATAGCAGCAGCAGCAGCAACAAAAAGAGTGGGTGTGCCAAGCAGTGGCAGAAGAGTATTCTGTAGTATACATCAAGGCTTAGAGAAAATGAGGAATGACAGAAATTCTCTACAAATCAGGAACAAAAGCTTTCATGAAACTGAACTCTTTAGCAGTACAAAAAAACCCAGAGTTAAGACTTACAGCATTAAAAATCACATCTATTTCAAGATAGATGACCCCCTTTGTTGGCCCTGTCAGCTGCTTGTTTTTCAAGACGTAGGCTTTCTGTTCACCATTTTGAATCTGCAGGAAAAGGACATGACAGCCGTCTGTCTCGCGGTCTCCACTGAATACACCCCCCCAGTGACCCCTGACCCCCAGCTGCTGAATCTGACAGAGAACCCAAAACAACTGTGGCAAGTCTGACAAGTACCTGTTCATTACCAGGACCGAGTCTGTCAGGAAAAATTAACTATCATGGGATTCAACATGGCCGTGAATAGAGTATGTTAAAATTTTAGTGTTCTTATTACAGACCCTGGTTGAGAAATGACAGACTCAGAGCTGCAAATTTTATTATTTTTTTTTCTCTTTCCCCCCTTCAGCAGGAAAAATTCAGAGCAGTATGTCAGGTGAATGAAACTTACAGACAGCAATGGTATAGCAACTTTGCCTAGAAAGTCAGCACTTCGATCACGGTCTTCGTCGTAAACTGTCACTTCAAGCACTGAGTGGATGTCCTTTATATTGCTACAAAGAGAGAAGTACACACAGAAGAAAGAAGTCACCTACGCCATCCGGTACTGAGGACAAAACTGTAAAAGGTTAGCACAGATACCCATCTATTTTTCCAAGCCATGGAGAACTGAATTTAAGTAAACGAGATATCTCTGCATATAACCCAAATGCTTTCTAAGGGCAGCAGTGATTATTCTCTCTCTCTACAAGGCTTTTTATAACCCAAATACTTTCTAAGGGCTGCAGTCATCTCTCTCTCTCTCTCTCTGTGCAAGGCCTTTCCAACTGAAGTTTTCTGAACGATGTTGCTTTAAATCTCCTATCTGGGGTTTGCATTGCATGACCTGCAAGGAGCAGCACTGGGGGATTTACAGCCACCAGGAGAAGGACTGAGAGGTTTTAAAAGCTACTCCTAAACACTGCTCCCCTTGCGGCAATTCTTACTGCAAATACCGTGAAACCTGTAGGTTTGTAAATGGAAATAATTACAAGCTACAAGAGCATACTTTTGCACTGAGAACAAGCTCTTTACTTCTGAAATCCTCATTTAATTACAAATAAACAATAAACTAGAGCAAATAAAGAACAAGCAGTGTGTAACAACACACCTCTCAGGTACAGCTGAGGCAAAAAATTCTGCAAGTTATTAAATACTCCATTGCCATGCACAAGAAATTTCTGTACATTGTAAACTTTCGGGTGAAAAATTCAAATTCTTTATTTGAATAAAAAGAATTATTTGAGAGAACTCATACTTGATTGATGATCGAACGTCTGATCCAGGAAATACAAATTCAAGCTAAGTAATTTAACTTCAGTAAAATATATTCCCCCAAATGAGGGATTGCTAGCCCAAAAATTAATTAAGAAATCTGAGGATAAATGCAAATGTACATAGAAGAAAGGCCTTGAAAGCCTTTAGAGATTTTCTATTAGATTTCTGATTAGTCTTTTGTCCCCTACAAATCCAGGCAATTCCTTGTGCAGAGAACACTGTCAAGAAATAGAGGATGATTAGTTATTGGCTCTATTAGTAAACAAAAATACATTAATGAAGAATTTAGCATGGTTTTGCAGATACAGAAATGAGAACTACAATAATAAGCCATGGAAATGTACAGCTACTGTGAGATTTTTTCTTTTGTTCTGAGTTCATTTCTGAGAGCTCACTGCAGGTCAAGAAAATCTATGGATGCTAAATATATGCATGACAAATCTAGAGGGGAAAACAAAATCTAAAATCATACTGAGTTTTGAGATTAAGGGCAAAATATAGCATTTTCATGTACAATAATGTGAAGTAAGTGTACACAAAACTAAAGCTTCTACTGTTTTTGCAGAGGATTTTTACTGATTTCAGCAGCAGTGAGACCTGCAAGGATCAGTTTTTTCTACTCATTGGTGTCACATTACAGTCAGATAGAGAGAAGGGAGTAAAAAAAAAAGGCAACTGAGCAAGACAAACAACAAGGACATTTTGTTTGTGGAAGACTTTTTTTCTATTTTGTCAAAGCCTTTTACTGTCTTCAAAATAACACAAGGATAAAAGAACCAATCACATCACTTCCTAATAAACTGTTTCAGACTGCGTTTTTCCCAACAGCTGAATTGTACTACTATGACACTACATGGTATTGTGGGAAGCGGAGCTGGTAAATGGAAAAAAGAAGTGGAAAGTAATTCATCGTAATTCAGAGAAGTATAAATGCATGTAGGATTTCTAACTTCATGTAGTTATCTAATGTTTCTTACAGTTAACAACCACATTTTCATGAAGGTCATAATCACAGTGTCTTTCTTACCCCACTCAAAACTTCAGGGGCAAATCCATCTCACTGGATTTGGCCCTTGAAACTCTTGCTGAACCTAACAGGAGTCTCGTGTGCATAATATTACTCGGACCTGGTTCCAAGAAACAGACCTGGCATTTTTACATTTAAAATTATAATTTTCTTTTTTTTTTTTTCATGTTTTTAATCCTCAAAACTTATTCAGATGTTTAGTGCAGAAACATCAGTATGTCATCACTACTCTTTAGAACTACCAGTAAGTATGTTTGATCCCCCTCCAACACCCTACCCTCACCTCCAAAAAACTACCCAACACCCAATGCTGACCCATTCCCACTACCAAATCCAAACACCTACAATGTGAAGATTTTGTTCCATTCTGGATTGAGGTTCTTGTAGACAGTGTGTGTCAGCAGCCTGTCATTGTTCAATTCAACTACACAAAATGGGTCACTTTTACCTGTAAGAGAAAATTTGGAACAAATGTTATGAACTAAGAAAACACGTGAGGAGCAAGGTTTAAATAAAAAAAGTTTGGCCTTTTTTTTCTCATTTTCTAAGCTTCACTGTAATGGTCTGCACTGTATTCAAGATATTCATAAAACACGACTCATGTCCATAATCTATTAACTTTCTTTGCTAAAAGAACAATTATTTTATCTTTAAAAAAAAGGGAAAAGAATTTTTAAAAATTACTGTACAGACTCTTTCAATGAAAACCAGCATGTTCCTAAAAGTTGCCAAACACCCTTGTGAGGCAGCTAAGAGGACTTTACTTCAATGGTGCCAATTCTCCATTGGCTTTCAGGATAACATAATGAGAGTATTTTATTACGAAGGAAATATATTATTCTGTATTATTTGTAACAACATAGCACCTATGAAAATTTATCCAAAAACTATTATACTATATTTTGTTTCACACAGTCCAAATCCTCTTGCCAAAATCAAAGAACCTTAAAGACAGCCTCATATAGAAGCCTAACACCAGACAAAGTGGGCAAGTACAATAAAACAATGAGATCGTATGGGCTGGAATGGTGAGCTACAGTCTCAGCAAAGTAGAAAGTCAAACATGGTTGATATTTCGTTATACATTAAAGCACAATCAAGTAGTTTTGCATATATTTACAAAGAGGTTTCTCAGCATGAAAGCCACCAAAGGAGAAAGTATGAAGGTGCTGCTTTTAAAATTCATATTGTAGATAATTGAAGCAGGATAATGGAAACGGAGGTTTTTTGGTTCTTTTTCTTTAAAGAAAAGGAAGGGGGAAAGCAAGTGTGTGTGTCCTTAAGTGTATGTGTGTGTGTCCTTAAATATGAAATAAGCAGCTCACAGCAAAAGACTGTAGGTGACCAGTGCTTAGATACTATGGAAAGAGCAAGAAAAATTATCACAACTGCAAGTTTAGGGGTAAAACATGAAACTTACACTAACCTTTTCAAAGATTGTTTTTGGAAAGCCGTCATGTTTTAAGCCCACCTGGAAATTAAGGCCCGGGCAACTGCTTCCCTCTCCCCCAACCCCTCTCTCAGGTGAGAGAAACAAAAGGCAAAAGTTATGGGCTGAGATAACAATTCACTGGAAATAGCAATGAGGTAAGAAAACAAACAGTAACTGTGTATAAGAGACCGTGACTACAAGCTAAATGCTCACTGAGTCTGACCCATGCCACCACAGGCAGTGCCACCCCACCGCTCCCTCCACTACGTTTCTCCCAAGCCCGAGACAACAAAAAACAATGCACACAAACTTTCCACACCTGCACTTTTCCCCACCAAGACAATGAAAAAAACATAATGGCAGACAAATCCTCCAGTTGGGACCCCCCTGTTTCCCTTCACCAGAAGCCACGACCTCTTCATCTTGGAAGTGAGACTCCCTTAATTCCACTAGCCAGTGATGATTTGAGTGGTATAGAATAACAATCTAGATAGGCCTACACAGCTCCAGGCTCTGCCCTCGCACATCCTTGGCCTAAAGTACGACAAAAGGATAAGACAAAAAGTAGACACCTGAATCCANCCACGACCTCTTCATCTTGGAAGTGAGACTCCCTTAATTCCACTAGCCAGTGATGATTTGAGTGGTATAGAATAACAATCTAGATAGGCCTACACAGCTCCAGGCTCTGCCCTCGCACATCCTTGGCCTAAAGTACGACAAAAGGATAAGACAAAAAGTAGACACCTGAATCCAATGCTAAAGAACAGCTTGGCTGTCTGCAAAGGGAGCTCTACAAAGTGGGAGGAAGCAAAAGACAGCAGGGGCAGTTATCTTCAGGGTTTCGGAACAATCCTAAAATCCCCTAGAAGGGTAAGAAGGGGTAGCAATGTAGATCTAAGGAACAGCTACGTTGGAATGAACACTAACAAAAACATGATGGATATGGTGAGAATACAATTTCAATAAAGAGGTAATAATGGTGGACTAAATTATTTAACTCATATTTCAAATTATGACAGTAATGACAACTGCTATAACTGCTGTCCAAAACAGAGACATACTATCCTGCTTATATATTTTTATTTTCTTGAGTAACTGAAGGGTGTAACCTTTGCCTTTGGCTGAGTACAAGTGTACACAGTATTTTCATGTAAGTAGAAAGCTGAACAACAAATTGCTGCTTCCTGGACCCAGGGGAACTTTGTCTGATGAAAATGAACATCTGAGTTGTGTAGCCCCTCATGGCTTGCTCTTGTCTCCAGACTTTCTTTGGGCAGTAAACTGTTCAAAATATATTGAATGTTGGCATTGGCCTTCCACAATTAGATGTAGCATACTAAGCAATTGTATTTTATAATGTCTTCTACAAATAACTCTGTACTGTTTTTAATGCATTATGAGAAACAATAAACTGAGTAGTTATAGTAGCTACATTCGTGGGGCTACATTAATGATATTAGGGAGCCACATAATTTGTTTCATATCTTATACAAATGACAATAAAATCAATACTTAGACAAAGCTATCCAGGGACCACATCTCCCAAACTGCAGTATTGATTTTGACTACATCAAGGGTTGATGTGCATATTATTAACTTTAATGATAAAGAATAATTGTTTCAAACTCATTGTGAATTACAGTTAATTAATGTTTACCTTCTCTAGAAAATAATATACTCTTGAATGTTTCACATTATCTTGAAAAATGATTCATTAATCAGCAGAAATTGATGTACCACACATCTCAAGGTTCTCCTACTTCACAAGGCAAAAAGGTGGTAGGAAACTTAAACTATTTCTACTGTTTGAGATCCTTAGCTTTTCAGTATTTGAAAAAGAAACACCCAGAAGATAGTTAAAATAGCAAGGCAGCATAGACACAGCAGGTGGACTACAATATCTCATTTTTTAAAGTATTATTAATCATATTTGCATATGGTGGTACATTGTGAGTTGGGCTTAATCATATACACACAGGAAAGTGCATTGCAGCATATACAGGCCACCTTCTATAAACAAGGATGGGTATTTACTGCATGTATTTATTTTCTGTGCCTCTTTGCATGCACTTTTTCAAAGGCTCTTCTTACAGATTTATACAAATATCAACCAATAATATGTAACATTAATTACAGAGATCCTCAATCAAACCAAAGACAAGTGGTTTTAAGAAAGGAAAAAATCCCTCACTCACAGTCAACATTTCCTACCTCCTTCCCCCTATCATTTGAAAACACTACAAGAACAAATTTGACTAAAGGCAGTATCATGAAATGGTTCAAGGGAAGGTTCAAATACCATGGCTGACAAAGAGCAGTTTCCCAGCTTTGAACATCTCTGCTAAGGAATACTGGCTTTATCATATAAGGAGATTATGGAGTTCCCATATGCACCTTCACCATTGGCTATGGGCACTTCTTCTCCATATGCTAAACACTCATAACCAAGGTGGGCATCTGAAGACACCACTTGTTGCTGACATGCTCAACAGAGGTATATGCAAACATTGTTAAGATACAAACCCAAATAAGTGAACATGACCCAGAAAGACAAAGACAGAGCAATGCACAAAGACTCGGTGAAACTCGTACCTATCTGTCATCTTTCAAGTTTTTATTATTAGAAAGAATTAACTGGAATCTTAACTCTGCCTTGGCAACCTGCTGCATTTCAATAGTGGTCAAAATCATTCCCAATGAAAGACTTTAGAGCGCATTAAAATAGTAAAAAAGTCCTTAGGTCTCTTTGGTACGTAGGAGGACCCAACCAGAAAAGCCAACATCACTATACTGTTCAAAATCAGTACCCTGAGCACAACATACTCTAACAAAGGCAGCCTCAGACAGCTTTTGTCGGTTAATGCGATTAGCTATTTCAAACAGATACAGAAATGGTTTTCCTCAATTTTATATAAAAGAACTACATGTGTTCAGAAGAGTATGTGCTCTCCCTCTAGCACTTCTAAAAGTACACTTAAAAATCTCTGATAAGAATTGTGCCTATTCTCAGTTATATCACTCTATTTTATACTGTCATGATAACAATGCCTTTCACTGTAGACTAAACCACAACTGTTGTCTATAACTGTATATGACGTGTCATATGTCAACAAATCCTATCAAACCCTCTTTATCCACTGAGGATCTTCCAAATAGCAAAAAGCTCTGTTCCAGTGACTTTAGAAACATTTAGCTATTGATCAGGCAGACATCCACAACAAACTTCTGAATACAACCCTAAGCATGTGGTTAGTGCTGTACAAGAGTAAGATGACCACTACCTGCCTAAGGCACACATTAAAAGCATGCTCCCAGCAGCACCAACACCAACAATGAAAATGTTGAGTATCCCATGACCACAGTGGGGCTAACTGACACCATGCCTTACCACTGATCGCAGGAATTCATGATAAAAGTAAGTAGTAAAAAAAAAAGTACACCTTACAACTCACTGAAATCAAACCTGTAGAAAACCTCAATACAAAGGTAAACTAATCTCATTTATCCATTCTGTTGCTGTAATGTCTCATGCTTTTTTTGTCTCAACTTGTACAGTCCTAAGGGCTCCTGAAATTACATGGATAAACTGCTACTTTACATAACATGCATAACTGGAAGGAAAAGGAACTTTTCCTTTGACAGATCTCCCTCACCCCTTTTCCCTCTTTACCTATTACAGAATTAGACTATCTGAGAATGAACTCTAGAAGTTCTATTTTGTAATGTATGCCACCACTGAAAAAAATCCTAAACAGCTGCTTATCTTTTGAAGCTTTGAATTTTATCTTTATTTTAATCTTTGAAGCATTTGAATTTTGGGCCACATGTTTCATCTAGTTTGACAGACAGCCTTTTTTGTGCTGTTCTGTGTCTTTAGACATTGCAAGACCAGAGCACAAATTGAGATTACCTTATTTAGATCTAAGAAAAGTATTTTATTTCAATCAGCACTGTGTTCCTTACATTGTCCATCATGCACACATTAATTAAAATTAGTCTTTTAGTTGTCACCTTATTTCTCAGAACATGTCCCTGGATGAACTGTACACTTATAACCTGAAATCAGCCCCAACTCTCCAAAAGAGGTAGCAACCAGGAACTAGAGATGTGCTATTTGTTTTTTTTCTTCAAAACTCAAAGTTCCCCAGAGACCAGGAAGTCCTTCATAACCAAATCAAAGTCAGTTGGGAGCTCAGATTCATTATCTGTTTAGGCTGGTCAGCAAAACGTTTTCGTCTTGCAATAAAATATAAAACAACCTTTTTCATAATGGAAAAGAGACCTGAATAGTGATTGATAGAAGCCACCTATAATTGCTTCTCAAAATATTTAGAAAATTGAAAGAACAAAGCCTTTATCTCCACACAATTTTAGCTTCTGGAATTTTTTCTCAAGTAGCCACAGCACCACATTGCCTGCACTTTTTAGTGAAAAGTTTGGGAAAGGCCCTTTCCATCAGTTCAAACACCACAGGACTTTCATCTGTCTCACTATGCTGGAACACATAATCAAGCACCAAATATATTAGGTGACTTGTGAAACCTTTTATAATGATGGTCATGGGCTGGTGGACTGGTCTCTCACACACACCACTGCAGCCTGTCTTGCCGGCTGGATGTGGGCAGCTAGCACAAGAAACCATTGCGCATCATCTCAAATTCAACTACAAAAGTACTACTTTATCACAAGAGATGGTAAAGACATGTGACCAATTCAGTTGCAAGGATCTTTTATTTGTCTAATTATGAATTTCACCTGAGTGTTAGAGCTGTCAAACCGAAATATGATATAATTCATATTTCTGGACAATTTATACAGACCTGTCCTTCAGTGGTTCCCAAGGTGCAAATTGTTCAATAAAATTTTTGATTCTTGGCAAACTGTTTTCCAGCGAAAATTAATTTTGGGGCATAGTAGTTCTTCCAAACAGAGACTTCAATTCAATATAACTGCACTTTCACACTCACTTCCTTGCTCCACTTGTACACAAAGCAGACTTTCCTTTGATGAAAAGCTGTCAAATCTTAAATTTGTACATCTTGCTTGCCATATTTTGTACAAGTTCAACTGTGATATCTTTTTATTATAAAACTCTATTAAATACATGCATTTGTCTCCAGAAAACTGCATGTCATCTACATATTATCCAGTTAATATTGTAAAACAGGAGACTTTACTAAACAAAAATACAGAAACATCTATATTTTATGCAGTAGGATAATTATCTGTTTTAGAAAGGAAGAAAACACTTGTGTACTGGAATAAACATCTTGCTTCTCTATTTTCAATCACTGAAATTCCAGACTGTAGGAATGAAAATGAAAAATCTTAAAAACCATCGGTCACTGTAGAAAGGCTATTACTCTCTTAATTAAGGCTGCCATGGGCTCTTCGTAGGAACTACCACTGATGTAATTGCTCTTCAGAGTAAATGCAAGCCAGAGAGCACATGGCAGATCTACCTGTCCTCCAAAAAAATTATTACACTTCTTAAGTATTAACTCACAAGAGACAGCCAGATAGCATTGGGCTAGATACCCATAAGCCCTGCAGAGGTACTTCTGCCACCACTATAGAAAACATGCATTGCTTCAGTGTAACTCCAGGGAAACAAATAATTTCATATTTTTGCCATTTCAAAAGTATTCTCAACAAAAGGAATTATGTGGCAGGCTAAATATAGATTCACACTTAACTTCTACCTGCCACTGATCAGTCCGTAACATTACAAAAACTGATAAAAAGTCAATTTCAGCATTAGCTATACCATGAACCTATTTTAATCAAATTACTAGCCTTATTCTAAACTAAATATTATAAGAATTTCGCATTATTGACATTATATTACCAAACTGAACTAAAAGTTATTTGGACAGCTTAAAAACTTAATAAGGAATTACAATTCCATTTCTACATTTAAAAGCCAAGCTCTCAAACCATAACTTCAAAGTCCAACTAACTTTAACATGGCTGTGAAGGCCAAAATATTGTTTGAATATTTCATAGGCTACTATGATTCTCTCCTACCTCTGGCCATGCCTATCCATTATGGATCTAAGTCCCCACAGCAAAAAAGGCCTTTATTTTTTTAGAAGACAAGACAGCCAGTTCATGACTCTGGGGGGCAGTGCCACTCATGCAGACACTAATGTCACTAATGTTGTTCCAAGCTCCTTGCCAGCCAGCTGCTTGCAGCAGAACAGTCAGGCTGACCTTTGGCCAGGAGGAGGAATGGCTCAATAGCATAAGAAGCTGCCTTATCTAATGGATTAAGTACAGAACCCAAGCGAAATGCCACCTTTGACAAGGACTTGCTCTGTTGGCCTTAGCTGAGTCAGTTAACCTCTCCTAGTTTTTCATCTTTAAAATGGCAATTATAATTCCGTTCTATCTGTGCTGATGTAAACATGTTGCAACAGACTGATACCACGAATGCTGAGGTATCTTATGAGGCAAGTCAGTGTAATGCCACAATCAAGTTAAACTCATCTCTAAAGAATATTTCCAGAAAAAAAAATTAATCACAAGTCATCTTTTCATTATATATATATAATTACAAATGCTATGGGTAACAAAAAAAAACTTTTAATAAAATATTTTCCAATATTATCTTTTACATCCTAATTTTCCCATTACTATGCTAGAGCTAGTACTTAAAACCCTGTAGCTTTGCCGTACATATTGGACCAAAGTCTTCAGGTGACCTATATGATAGGACCTGATGAAATATTTTATCTACCATAGAATACACTGCCCATCTACCAGATTTTTGTGCTTTGTGGAGACAGTTCAAGTGTATATTGAAATCTGAGTGCACTAATTGACAGAGCAAATTACTTTTGGAACCGTATTTCCAAAGGGCCTCTGAATTTATTCCTTTAATTTCGCATGCATGGGCTTCCATACCTTTGTGAATTTAATATTTGTGTTCATCACTGGCATTTCCTAGCATGTGAATAACCATTTAAAAGACCATTTTTGCACATGTGATGTTAGGACAGTTTAGCAGGACAGATTATAGAAAAGACATTTACATTCAATTAGCCATCTTAGTGTCTTCATCCTACTTTCAAGTTCTGTAATCAAAATTTTAACATGGAATTTTCTTAGAAGAGAGGCTGAATTCCAGACATAAGACTGGGAGGAAAAAAAAAAAAAAAGGAAGATACCAAAAATCTGACCCATTTTCTATTCTTAGTTTCTCTTCTTTAGAGGAGGAAAAGCCTAAAAATCTTTTGAAAACAAACCTAAATATCACTGGGCTCTTTAGTAAAATCTCTCTAATATATAAGGTTCTGAAATAACATTACCCAGAAAAAACAGACAATCGACTAATAATGAGGGCAGAAATACAAATAAATTTTCTTCTAATGAAGACTGAAGACACAGTAATCAAAGTGTTAAAAATTCATTTCATGCACATTTCATTTGCCTCTTAGCTGATATTTATCACATAATTCTGTGAGAAAGTGGAGGCCTAAGATGCTCCAGATAAATGTCTCAATTAATTGTACAGAGGTAGCCCTCTTTGAGCTGAACCAGAGCTGTGAGCTCTTTATTAAAAGCACTATTCTGTAGCCTGTAACCTTGTTCCTTGACTCCTCTCTAGTTTCCAATTTAAACAAGTCCCCATGCGGCCCACTCTAAAGGGCTTTGTCTCCCTGTCATTGTTATGAGAGCCAAGGCATCCTGGAAGTGTGAAATCAGACCTCATGAGCTGAACGGTTCCCCAGGGAACACAAGACCTCGCAGAAGGTCAAAGTCATGGGCTGGACCATCTGAAAGCGTCTGATCACTGGTCTGTGACACAGCAAGAAGGGTGGGGGCAGGGGGAGAGGGGAGACAGGGGGCTAGAATTGAACACATCTTAATTAAAGCCCAAAGACTGCAAAACAAGCTATTTTCTACTCAGGCCATCTTATGGAGCTTGGGTTTTGCTCTGCTAATGAATCTGAGTTGCTAACTATTATTCCTTAAAAACACAGTAATTTTGCTGAAATTGATCAAACCTGTGGCACATCTTTTCCCACCCTGCTTACTGTTTATCAACGATAAGGCAGAGATTTTGAATTTTACTTCATGACACAAGGAAAAGGAGCAATGCATTTGTCCCAAAAAAAGGAGATGCAGGCACTGCCTTGCAAAGCCAGCAGCCTTCCACTACAACCCACTTATACCTGACTATATTGTGGAAGGAATATATGTATCTGACTATGGCCTCAACTTAAACTATGTCACAGTGAAGGGCTTATTACAGGCTTAAATGCCCATAACTTATATGGGTCAGGTGAAAACCATATATATAATGTCAGAAGCCAACTGTCATTATGAGTCCATTATACTTTATGTTTTACTGAATCATAAGAAAATCTCTTCATATCAAAGGACATCACTGTAGGTATAGCACCTATCCTGCCAGGGCTCTACAATCAGCCAAATCCTTGAAAAAGTCTGCCAGAGAAACCACAAGCAAGCAAAGATGTAGGGAAACAGGAAAATAACTCCTTGTCGCTCAGGATTTAGGGAAAAAACAGCCATGCACTGAATAGCTAAAACACAATGGAAGATTCAATTGAAATTTTCTTCTCAGAGAAGGAAAAGTAAACTTCATTCTCAATATCTTTCCATTCATTAGGTTACAGTTTCAAAAAATTAGACTAAAAAATATATAATTTCCAGACAAGTATATTTGCTATGATCACAATTTCCAGCAGAACATAATTTTGCATTGGTTGAATCCCTAACATTCTGTTTTTACCACGGAAAGAGACTCTTTCTGGGGCAAACAACCTCAGAGACCCAATAATTTTCCCAAAAACACCCTCTTTATCAGCTCTCCCAAAAGCCAAGGTGAGCTTTCAAGCACAGGTGGGGACTCTCACAACCTCTCACTGGTTCTTCCTCTCCTAGACCTCCTGCTAAGTGGGTTGTGTGACAAGTCTGACTATTCTTTTCTGCGGTATTTTTAATATCCAGTTATGGCATGTTCCAGCAGCACCGCATTTCAAAACTAGTAGTGTCTACTTGCTCCCCTGCCTACAACTTAACTGAAATTTCAGCTCACCCTGGCACATTATTCATTGCATGTACACGTGAGGGGGGTTGCAAGCTGAGACCCGAACCACCATCCTTAATCACCCTCTGTTTAAAAAAAAATCGGTACTAACCCTAAGGATTTGAAGCGCACTGTCCAACATTAGGCTATTGAAACTGAAGAAAAACAACTGCCCTTGGCTATCAACAGTTCATTAGGGGCTTAGCTAAAGTGACCTACCCTAGTAGCATTCCACTGAGCGAGGCTATGAGCTTTCTTAGGAAAGGAGTAGAACTGAGGGTTTCATTAAAAAGTAATTTGTGCTTTTTCCTCATTCATTCAACAGGAGTCTCAATTGCTCTTTATTCACACAGAGTTAGTACAGTATTACAATGCTGCTCAATGTATGGTATAAAGGGAAAATTTCACATTTTGAAGGGAAAAAAAAATCCTTGCAATGGTAGTAAGATTGATGACTACTTAAAAGATTACAGAAATCTTTTTCCCTCTGTGCTTATATTTAATGATGGAATATTAAGGATTTTAAAAATCTTCTCGGCTCAAACTAATAAATTTTGATTTATTACTTCACATGAAAAGATTCCTGGAAGTGAAATGGGATATGTTCAGCAGACAGGAAACAGAGCAAAACACACAGATACTATACAGTTGTTCCAGCTACTTTTCAGACTCAGGGGCAAAAGATTAACTCTGAAAACACAATACAGTATGATGAGCAAACTAGTCCTTAGCTTTTACTCATAGAAGCAATCCTTAGCCGTGTAAGTAACACCACTGATGACAGCACTCTCCACACTAAGTTAAATAAATGTGGGTGAAGTTTTTATATTATTTTTGCAAACAGGATTTACTGACGATCACCTACGTTATTTCTCATTGTTACTATCAAAGTTTAATTTTAAGTGAATGACCTGTACATAACTAAAAGTCACTAAAAATAGCTATAAATTACTACAGCAGGTAATAAAACTACTTCATCCTCTTTTCAAAACACCAGGTTATTCTTGCCCAAAATATACACAATTTCTGTCACATCTGAAGTGTGCAACCATCTGACAAAATACATCTGCTGTATAAATGCTTTTTCTTACTAACAAACAAAATATGCAGGACAGAGAAGATATTGAGTGTTCTTCCCCATCTTCCTGTCTGTCATCCTAAATATAATGTCTGAAAATTTTTGGTAGCTCTGTACATCTTCAATTGAATCAAATGTACTTTTTAAAAAATTGTTCAACCAGCAAAAATAACATGATGATTTGGAAAAGTCAAAGACTGAACGAGGTCAGGGACTGAATTATCCCATTTGCCCCTGAATAACTTAATCTCTCTCTCTGTTCAGACAACATTGGATTATAAGGTCAAAGCAGATGGAGGGATCTTTAGAAGCACTTCTACAACCTCCCCAAAAATAGAATCTGTTATTTTGTGTGCCACAAACTGGATGATCAGTTTCAGCAATAAAATGTTTGCACTACTACCTTGCTAAAATATTGGTAGTCATATCAATTATCAAAAATACTAAAAATTGAATGAGTTGCTCTATATCTACATCTGGTCCTGTAACAGAACACTTCTTCCAGTTTCTTTTTATTTTCCTCTCCTTTATACATTTTTCATTATTATTTTAAGCAGAGAAGACTATTTTCTGACACAGATGCAGCTCATTTTGCTCCATTCAACTTGTGCAATATGAAGGTGATTGTACTTTGAGGAGATAATTTGGACATTTCTGGACAAATATGGTTAGTATGGCTGAAATTCTTTATTCAGCAAAGCAACATGTCAAATTAACCATCCAACTTATAACATAAAATGGAAAATAAAAATAAATTCTTATCCCTTATCTTAAAAAGATAAACAGTAGCTACAGTAAACTGCATTCAGATGAAATGCCTGAAACCAACAGCAGCCTTGCTAAACATCTGACAGATATCAACTGGCTCTTTTGGCAACAAGTTTTAAGTAGAATCTAAGTCTGGAACCTTTTATTTGCCTTGTCCCTTGGAATTCAGCTTTAAAGTTGATAGCTTTGTATAGTTTAATTTACTAAAAAAAGAAGCTTCTTCTATGTAATTTTTATAGGATGTCTGATGGAGAAAAATGTGTATTTCACCCTTATAGAAATAACATACACAGGGCTCTGCTAGCATTAGAATGACTTGCTGCCTCAGTTACAAAAGTGTTATTTGTTTGGGTTTAGGTTTTTTCATTATTGAGCAGGAGGTGAAAGTGCACAAACAGAATATAACCTCTAGGAGAATTTTTGTTTTAAGCATTTTTTTTCCCCAATTCTAAAAACACCAAATCTTACTACGGTATTTAGTGTCACAGAAACTAAATTAATCCTTGCCTGTGACATCAGCTGCCATCAATGCTTCTGCCCTGATGACCTTCACCTGAAGAAATCCCACATCGCTGATGTTATGGAACATCATCATTGGACTCTAAAAAATAATAAAAAGAAAAATCATTCTGGATTGCAAAAGACACTAACCAAAAGCAATATTAATAGTATCCTCCCTAGCCCAGATATACTGCAATTCTGTCTACATACTCAGATTTTTAAATATTATTCACTGAAGAAGGTACAGTTGTTTGCATTTCTTCCTATATTTTGCAACTGTATATTATCAATTAAAATTACAAAGTAAAAATTAGAATATGAATGGCAAAATGTAACAGTAATTATAGTGAATTAATACCTTAATACTATGTGAATAACTGCACTTCAAAATTTGAAACTATAGCAGTGTATTAACAAAATCTACACAAAAAATGAGTCAACTCATCAACTCCTCTCCCTGAATTATTTTGCAAGATCTATGTTCACACTTCCCCTTAGATGGCTCCAATATTATCTTGAGCAGTGACCTAGGGCCAATACAGTTTTTTATAGTTGACTATTATATGCAAGCTTGCATATACCATATATGCCTATACAAGCTTGCAAATAACATCAGTAAAGCAATCAAAATAGGAGAACAACTTAATAACTTTCCTAATAATCATATGCAAAAAGGATAAAAAAAATTACAGTATGTTTCAAATTCCATGGCAGAAAGCTCTTACCATAAATCGTTATATTTTTAGCATAAATTTCTTCAATATCTACATGTATTAAAAAGAGGAAGAAGAAAGAGTACACTACACTAACACTTGTATGTATTCATCCAACACAGATTTAGAAAGCTTATTGAAAAACATGTGCCATTGCTGCTCTTTTTTCAAGTAACTAAAACTAACAAACTGGGAGTATTGCAGTAATTAGGTGTGACATGCTTTAATTCTCAAATGCTAACTTTTAATATCATTTGCAGAGTTTCAAATTATAGAACATTGATTGTAACTTTGAATCTCGAATCAATTAATAACTAACCTGGCCTTTTTTCTCAGTTCTTAGATAATCTAGGGGAGGAAATCCAAAAGAATAAACTAAAATTAAATTTGCAAATCCATATATGTGGTCTCATTTTAAATTGGTTTTGCAAGGCTTGTTCATAAATACCAGCCCATACCTTTATTTTGAAATATTTTAACATCTAGACTAGTTTAATGCCTGTAGCTTTTTCTACAGTTTTAATGTGGTGAAACTTTTTCCACTGCCTATGACAATGCCCAGATTTCTACAAATACCAAGCATCAGGTAAAACATCAAATTAACAATTCCTTAATTTATTACAAAGGAAACATATACTGTTATGGTAAACAAGAATAAATTACATCACTGAATCTAAAAACCACAGATGCTGCTTAAATGAAATATTAAATGTCAGTCTGCAAAATCAACAGTATATTTTTGCACAGAAGATCTATCCATTAAGGTGTTAAACATATAATACGCATCCCTATCTTTCTAGTGATAAGATAATTTTAACAGTTAAATCACACTGATATTAATTTCACAAGCACCAGCTGACCATTTACTGTTTACAGGGAAGATTTGACCGTGCTACACTGAACTTAAAAAACCAATTAAGTGTAGTAGCCCATATGATACATACATGCATCATACTATAACGGGGTAACAGTAAATAAATTTTTACCAATTTTAGCAAGATAATCATCATAAATATGGCTTCAAAATACTGATGGTCAACTTTAATCAGCACACACTCAGCCCCTTGTTTATGTGCTTACAAGCTGAGGGTAGCAGAGATGGTGTTACAGATAGCACTGGTATAATTCTGGTATAATTCAAAAGCATCTTGGCACCCCTCATTTATTACAACGATGATCAGGGTTTGGAAGCTTCTTATCAGAACTGCTACCAGAACAGAGATAATTTTGCTCTAACACCATGATGAAAATGACAGGATTTACAAAACTGTTTCTACGTTCTACCCAAATTTCCCAATAACCAAAACAAACACCAAGCTGTAGAAATGAAACAACGCAAAAACCAAATACAAAGCAAGACAAGCAACAGCACCCGCTTTCTATGATGCCATACAGTCCCCTTTCTCCAAATTTCATCCTGGCTAGCTCATTCTTCAAAAGGATGCCAGTGCTGTATTTCACTTTGCCACCTTTGTTAGAATCCCACCGAATTTCTGAACTTTTATTTCCAGAAAGTAGCTGGCTTAGATTCATTTATGGCACATACTGACTGGGGAGACTGATGAAAAAGAATACAATGCCACCACAGAGGCTCAGGGAGAAGTAAATTACTTTAATACATTACTTTAAATAGATAACTTTAAGTAATGATTTATCTGATGATATTCCGTCTTCTTACTTATGATTATTGTTGAAGGTATCAAAAACCCACATAGTTTCTGAAGCCTAGAATTTCCATAGCAGAAGAGTCTCTGATTTGCTGGGAATCTTTTCAGCCCTCAATAGATGGGAAAAGATTGAAATGCTCTGGAGATGAGTCTTCTTTATTTTTTTAATGAAAGGCTGTATAATATATTTTCTGTATGGCTGCAGCAGCTGTCAGGAAGAGCATCTCAGTTCAGCTCTATTATGGGAGAAGCAATACCCCATCCTATGGCATTGAGATACACTGAGGGGCTAGTACTGATTGACAGCTTGTCACCATGACGTCTTATTCCATCTCTGTTATGGAGAAAATTAATGTCACACCACCAGCCTTATGACTTGCTGTCATCTTAGAACTACTCACCTTTTATCAATGCTCTAAATAACATTTCAAGCCCATCGTCTCACAGTGGACAATCTGGTCAAGGGACATTAAATCGGATGACTGTGAAATGTCATAATAAAAATGGAATGCTAACAACTTCTCTAAACTAGCTCCTCTGGTTTTTAAACTGTGACAAGGGGGACCATGAGTTCATCACACCAGTTCTGAAAAGGTCATACAATCTCTCTTGGTCTGTACCCATTAATGCGCCCCCCTCCTCACCCCAAAAGGAATTAATCTTTTCAGACAATTGTGGTAAAATAATGGTTCAAACAGTAATGCCTGTTTAATTTGTAAGGCTCTGATGTTCAGCTACAAATGGTTAAGTGACAGTAATAGAGTCATTTTCTAAGGCTATTTGATCTGATGGCAAGGTCAGCTCATTAACTGTTTTTGGCTGTAGAAAGGGTGCAAAATATATTTCTCAAATGGGAGCTAGATTTTTAAGAGGACAGAAAATAAACCCCAAAATGCACGCACTCAACAGGGAACTCTACATCTTGCTAATTGTGTATGTTGTCTTTGTATTAGTTCTGCAGTGGAGATACGTACACCAAAGTCAAATTGAACATCGGTGAAAAAAACTATTTTAATTAAGTTAATCCTGGTAATTTCTTTCTTCTGTTGCTAATTTTAATAAAAACAGTAGAATTTATCAAAAAGGTATGTAAATGCCACATTTTTCAGAAACACATAATGAGAAATTCATACCTCTGTAATATGTATATCTTCCTAAAATTAAAATGTTTTCAAATGCATAGAGCAATGTAAATATATGAACAGACACGTATCCATGGATATGCAGGAAACGGGAATAAACCAGATCAATCTTATGCCACATAATTATGTTTTAAACTGGGGACAAAAAAATAAGAATTTAGGAAAAATTACTAGTAGTACACAGTCGTAACATATTTCTATACTGCTATTGAAATAATCAAAACCATCAGTATAACTTGTCTGCCATATCATCACATAGAATAAGCCACAGAAATAGGTTATTGCTGCTGTTGGTAGCAAGAACCATGGCACCTCAAAAACATACCCATCAAAAAATTATTCTGTTTATAGACATCTATTTTGACAACCACAGACTGTCTTGGTAGATTCCAAAATGTGTAATAATTCTCTTAATTGTAATTATTTTTCAGAGATGGTGGACAATACCTTAGCCTTCAGTTAATTTTGGAATATTATATTTAGCCTCACTAAGTCACCTCTATTAAATTGTGTTTATGATAACACTATTGGTGTATGAGTTGTACAAGCATTAGCAGACAGCTGATTCAGTGGAGATAGACAGAATAAATTTGCTGAAGCACACATCCTGCTAATCTGTTTGAAGAATATTGTATAGCATTAGTACTAGGACTTCATGTTATCTGCACAGCCTGATAAGGTACATCTTTATTAAATTCAGTTACTGAAAGGATGTCCGTCATGGAATAGAAATATTTTAAAATCTTAAAAATAAATTAAGCAGCCTCTTTGATGGTCAGAGCTTGGTTTAATGGCTGAGTGTCTAGAGTAGCCCTTCTAAACACCTGGCAGCGTTGTACAATAAAAGCTTTGTAATTGCAAGTGGAAATAGCTTTTTTTTTTCTTTCTTCATGTGTAGTGAGACAGTTACTCTCAGTGATTTAGGTATTAGCAAACGCTGGAGTAAGAGCTCCCCTCTCTGTTGCTTCAATAAAACTACAAAGATTCTGTGTAATATGAGGACACTGGGAAATTAAAATAATTTGCTTCAGAATATTTTTAAATGGAAGCATTTTTTGAAACAACTATTTTGATGTGCTTCAGCCTCTAATATGAAGACAAAAAAAAGTTTTCTTACCCTTTAACAGATGATAAAAAAAAAGCTGAAAACCATAAGCATCTCAAAGTATTTGGCAGAAAACAATCACCAGAAACTGTACAATTGCTGAATGATCGCTTAGTTACTTTGTCCCTTGTAAAAATTAACTTCAAGGATGTAAAATTACCTTCGTTTTGTGACACTTTATCAAACAGTTGAATTACCATGTAAAAAATACCTTACTGTATGAAGAGCATTTGTACCCTTCTTGGTGTTACCTGTACTGGCTGTAACTATTTGTATATTAATAACCAGTTTAAATGATTGTCATTGGCTAGGTGTGATTAGAATAGAAGAGATATATTTAGATTTTCCCCTCATGATAGTTATTTTTCATATAGGCCAATATTTTGCTAACGAAGGGTGAAAGAGAAATTCATACATATCTCTTCAGTATCTCCTCTCGCTCCTTCTGGTCCTCCAGGGAGTTGATGGAGAGGTCAGAGATCGTGACTGCAGCTGAGGCTGTAAGAGTGACCAGCAACACAAGGAAACCCTCTCCCTCCTCTAGCGGCATCTCCAGCTTGTGGGTTTGTTCTTTACTCAGGGTCGACAGGTCAACCTGGCACCTAGAAACACACATTCTCCATCAGCATGTGGTTTTTCTCACATCAAACAAGAGCACATTGGCTTGCTTGCATTCAAATGGACAAAAAAACCCAAGTAAGTAGAAACTCCCACCCAGCTTCCAAAAGAAATTCTAAATTTTTCTTCAGCTTTAACCGATGCTGCTTGATTCCTTCTATTTTTGGAGCTACACAAACAGTTTTGAAGTGAAAAATCTGTATTAATAAGAATGTAAAGACACCAGAGACAAGATTAGCTAATTTTTTTACTCAAATGCAGTCAAGGAGAATTTTTAAAAATCCAGCTTCAGATGCTAATTTTACTTTTAATTACACCTCTTGAATAAACACAAAATGTAAGCTTTCATTAACACTTTTCCACCCAACAACAGTAAAAACCCTTTCTTTAAAAAAAAAAAAAATTCTACATGGACTTAATGGTGATAGCATGCAGATGACTGAGCATAGAAAAACAACTTCAGTGCCTCTTGAAAGGCTCAGCTCTCATGCAGGAAGCTGTGTGTGGGTCATATCTTCATGCAGGCACCCAGGGTAAAATTTGATGCCAAAACCCCCTACATTAATGAAATGTCTCAGGCTGTAATGATCAGGGACTACATATAACTGTGCAGAGTGTATGCAAAGTGGCTGAAGCCAATCTGCCCTGCATGATCCCCTTCTGAATAACTCTGGCTGTACTGAACTAATGAAGAATGATTCCATGCCTGCCAGACAGAAAACAGCATTGCAACATCTTAAGAAATATAAGGCAAAGCGTGGAAGGAAAAACAGTATCTCTGCTACCGAAGAGCTGACTATAACTTTTTAAATAAAACAGCATCTTAGTGTTGGTATTTAGTCTGGGTACAGCTTAGATGTTTTAATACTTTGATTTGTATAATGTACAAGTTTCAACTTCTCTAGATTGCAAACTCTGAGCATGGATGTATTCAATGCCTGTGTCAAATATAATGCCATCTTACATGGGACAGGAATTTCTGTGAAAATGCACTATTTGGAACACTTACAGCACCCAAAAATGAGTTTTGCCAACTTCTTGCTCTAAATTAAAACAGTCATAGGGCTGAAATAAATTAATACATTTTATGTATAGGTTAGGCACTCAATACTCTCATTTTGAACAGCAATTATTTAATGTGACAGGCACATCTACAATATGCCACTAATTCACTAAACAAAACATCTAGCAGACTCATTTCATAAAATATCAATTGATTTTGAAGACAAATATAATGTGATCACTGCAGGGCCAACAAACAGAGAAAAAGGTGGCAGACATGAAAAAGCAGCTACTTAAGGATAAGAAATAACCAATTACGAGAAAAAATGCAGCTTCATAAAATGACCACTGTGCTATCACAGGCAGATTAGATTTACTACAGGACAACTATCTTTTTTTTTTTTTTCAAGACATTTACTGCCTGTTGTACAGCTGCCTAAACTAGTGCAAAGATCATACAGTAACAAGGTTCAATTACCTTACAATGAAAAAATTTCTAACTCAAGTTGCATTCCAGGCTTAATGTTTTCCTTCCATTTTGAACTCTTTGGATGATAGGGAGTGTATTAATTTGAAAACAAACCAGTGGAAGATAGCAAGTCAGGATTAAAATTTAATGGGAAAATTTTAAAAATAAGTGTAATAATAAAAGGAAAAAGCACTGACAAAGTCAGATACAGCCTGACACCCTGTTAGGGTGGTGGAAGCTGTCCAAATGAAGTAGTTCAGTTGAAGCAGTGATCCTGTGAAAGGTCTGATCTCCTCCTGAAGGTCCAGTGGTTGCTCTTGTCCTCTGAGAACTCAGTAGACAGGGCTAACT
>VZTX01023135.1:0-24685 GCA_013400915.1 Pardalotus punctatus
TTTGCCTCCCACTTCTTGTCATACCAGATGGTTGTGCAATGGTAATTTGGGGCCATTAGGCGGCGCAGAATTTGAAACTGGCCTTCAAGGAAAGCGGGGAAAAGGGATTTATCACCGTAATCAGGAACTTTGGGGCAGCAGGAATATGGGGCCCCCCCCCCTTCCCCTCACAACGCGGGCTGGGGGGGCGGGGCAGGGACACGGTCGCCCCTCAATCACTGAGGCACCCGCCCGAGGGGTTTCGACCTGGTTTGGGCGTCCCACGGCCCCGTCTGTGGCCGTGAGGCTCCCGGACCGGGTCGAAACCCCTCGGGCGGGCGCGATCGCCGCGTTCCCGGCTGTCCCTCATTGTCCTTGCGGGGCCCGCGGCGACCTTGTTGTGTGAGGGGAAATTGGCGGGAACTTTTCGAACTCGGCGTGATGACGTAGGGGCGGCGGCCGCGGGGTGTTGTGGGAGTTGTAGTCCGCGAGGCGGCGGTGATGGGGGAGGCCGCCATTGCTGCGGGTTGTGTTGGGGGGTCCTGTGAGGCCCCCCCTGCTCTTCTCAGGGCTCAGGCGGGGTCACACGAGATGGTTTTGGCTTCTCACCTCCGTGTCTCGCTTTTTTTGCAGGCTCCAGCTGAAGGCGAGGCAAAGGAGGAGGTAGGAGCTGTTTGTGGTGTCCACTACAAGAATTCCTGTGGGGCTCTGCAAAAATTAGGAAGCCCACGCTGCTCGTGCGGGGTGTTCATCCCCTGGGGGTGGCCCTGTGCTTGGTTTTGGGGTGCTCGGGGCCATCTCTGTCCCGTGAGGTGACAGGTGTCCCCCCTGAGGTGGTGCTGGGGGTCCAGCAGCTCCGCTGGGCTGAGGTCAGGGATCATCAGTTCCAATGGAAACAAGTCCCTTTTAGCCTCACAGCTCCTGGAAGTAAAGAAACTTCATCTCTTACCACGTCAGCAGGGTAAAGTGATGGCAGCAGAGAACTCCTGAGCAAAGCTGCACTTTTAGGAAGTCATGGAATATCCTGAGCTGGACCCATAAGGATCATGGTATCACAGCATGGTTTGGGTTGGAAGGAATCCTAAAGCTCACCCAGTTCCACCCCCTGTTACGGACAGGGACACCTTCCACTATCCCAGGTTGCTCCAAGCCCTGTCCAACCTGACCTTGGACACTTCCAGGGCTGGGGAGTCATCAAGATCCTCACCACAATGCCCATAATTCCAGAAGTCCTAGGATTTCTGTGGGGTTTCATGATGCCATGTTATGTTGGGTGGCAATTCTGAGAAAACTGTGCTTTATGTGCTCTCTAAATTTTACTGACATATCTTTCCTTATGCAGCCAAAGAGAAGGTCAGCCAGACTATCTGCTGTGAGTATCTATATCACTTGGGATGGGGACAGTTAAAGACAAACTATAGGGTTTTTCCCCTGGAGTGGTAAAGGCATGCTTAGAGGTTTGCAGTGTTTAAAATTCCCATTCCATGTTTCCATTCCTTGAACATCTCCACATGCCGGGCTTCTCACACAAGATGCAACGTCTGTGTTAGTGCACGTTCCATCTGCACACAAGTATCCAGAGTTAGGGAATATTGATTTCAGGATGGATTTGTTCCCTGTAGGACTTCTCCACATAAAAGCTCATGGCTCTATAAATCACCCAGTCTCTCCTTAGCCTGGTAATTTGCCCATTGATTTTTTGCAGGGCCAACTGTTGGGTAAATAGTTTTCAAAAGTTACCAGCATATTGCTCATAAAAATATAAAGATTAATATTTATTTCTGGCATTCACCTGACTTGTTTCTTATGTTTTTTGCAGAAACCTGCTCCGCCCAAACCGGAGCCAAAGCCCAAAAAGGCAGCACCTAAGGTAAGGATCTTGAACTGAAGTTATGTTTTCCTTCTCGAGGTGTTTACAGGGATAAAAACCCCCACAATTAACCACTTTGCTTTACATAATTATTCTGAAAGCTGTAAGATGAAATTATGTGAGCTAAAAGAATGGGAAAGACACAATTTTATCCAATTTCTGCTGAAGGAATGTGGTAAACTGAGCAGATTTGAAATCCCTTGTGGTGAGGCTTTGCTGCTACTTTACAAGGCCATTCTGAAGTTTCATATAATGCATTGTTAGGAAAATGATGCTTGGAATAGAGATCAGAGACTCAATTAGAGGAGGCATTGAAAATCATGCTTTTAATTACAGTTTCTTGCTATATTTCCATTCTGACGCCCTCTCTGCAGTTAGTTATCAGTTTATCACATTTTAATCACTGAGAATTCTAGAGACCCCTTTCCTTCAGCTGGATATTTTTGTAAATGTCAAAAACATTGGCATATCTGACAGTATAGTTAAAAAAGAAAGCATTTAAAGCTCTTTTTTTTGCTTTGGAGCAACAGTTTGGAATTTCAAAGGGGGCAGTTCTGCAATCCATGGGAGATTTCTTTCCATCCCCTTCCTATCATCGTCCCCAGCAGTCAGTTTGCAGTGCTTTTTTGTTAGATTTTTCTGTAAATATTTAGGATTTTGCAGCTAAAAAAACCCAGCCAAAATAATAAAAAACAAAAAAAAAAAAAAAACCAACAAAAAATAAACATCCCAGCAACAAAACTTCAGTGTTTGTTTTTAACCTGTTCCCATCACGCATTTTCCTTGTGGCTTGGGATGATGAGGTGGGCAAAGCACAGGGGTGAGCGATGCTTTGGTTGCAGAGGGGGGGATGACAGGCTGGGAGCCAGGAGCTTTTTCTTTTTCCATTGAAAAGGAATTTTCAATTGCCTATGGCACAGCAGACTTCCAGGTGAGGGAACTATTTCCCTCCACATCCTCTATGGGGGGCAGCAGAGATGCCATGGAAAAGAGAGAGAGGCCCACATCTCATTTTGGGCTCAGCTCTGCAATCTCAGTGCTGTGCAGAGGAAGGTTTTTCTGTTCCATCTTGGCGGTGCAGCTGGAATTCTAGACCACATTCCTGGCTGGATGGAGCACTGAACACTCTGGCTTGCACTTCCCTCTAGTGGCTGGTGCCCCAGGGAGAGCAGAGCCAGCTGCTGGTGGCACACAGGGTAGGGCAGCTGTGGATGACCCACCTTGTATTTGGGGTTTTTCCAAGTTTGCTTTTCTACTCTTACAGAAACATCTCAGGGTTTAAACACTAAAGCTGTATTAACTGAATGCTAAAAGTTGTAGGAACAGGAATGCAAGAGTTAAGGGCTGTAAGGGACTGGCAAAGCTTAGTTTGGGCCCTCACTGCACAACTCTGTGGTGTGGTTTCCCTTTGGGATCATGCAAGGATCTCCTGAGAGCTGTACCTTGGGAATTGCCCCCACTTGGACTTGGAAAGCGGTGCTCCTCTTGCTCCTGTTTGAAGCCAGGACACTTGAGCTTTGTTTTTGGCTCTCCAGAGCTCCTCAAACTGCATTAACACCTGTGCAAAGGGTGATGGAGTAAGAATTGTGGAGGCATTTCTAATTCCTGTCTGCCCCAAGTGCTTTACTTGTCAACCTTCAAGATCTTGGAATGGTTTCCTGTGTGTCAGAATAGATTTCACCTGTTAAACTTTGCTGTATTGAAAAACGTGGAGCTGGAAAAGGAGTTCTGTCACTTCTAAAACACAGCACCTTAGTACTGAACTGTTGTTGCTATCTCTAGAGCAAAATTATTGAGGAGAATGAGCGCAGTGTTGTAGCTGAGGACCTGTTGTGTCCTGTGGGATCCTTTCTCTCCAGTCAGTCCAGCCATGGAAGTCAGTCGTACTGGATTCTCCTCCAATGTTCACTGAAGAGGCTTTCCCAGCACAGAGTGGGCTACAGAGAATTGGTTTCAGCTCCATTAATACATTGTTGTGGGTTTTTTAGTGGGATAAGGGAACAGGTAAGCAGTGCCATGGTACAATTGTAATTGTAAATCTCACTGCCAAACAGCACCAGAATACTTGGGTATTCCCAACACAGGGGACTCCTGACACCACACTGTAAGAGAGTTTTCCAGGTGGGATAAAATCTGTCAAACTGAGGAATGAGAGGCTGGAGAAGAAAGACACCCTCACTCACTGAGTGTACTGGTCCCATCTTAAATTTTCTGTGTATTTGATGTTAATTTTGGTGAATCTTTAATCATTGAAGAATCAGGTGATTTTACCCCTTACACTCTGAGTTTGCCCTTAGCAGCTCATTTTTAAGGTAAATTAATTTTGTGCATTAGTAACTGAGGGATTGAAGTAAGAAAGTAAACTTTTTACAAAAAGTTTTGTACCTTTTTGTAACTTGTAGTCACTGAGACAAATCTTCTGAGGAGATAAATGTATATCCAGTAGTTTTCTGTTTATCCTCACTCAGCTGTGAGTAGATCTTGCAGGGTTTCTGGTTCCTCTGTGGGAAGTAGGTTAATCAAGCAAGGAGCTGAGCCAGTGCTGTTACTTATTGGCAGCAAGAGGCACATCCTTGGACGTGAAACTAATGAGGGTCAGGTATCTGGGTCAGGATCTGACCTTGCCTATGGAAAATTATTGCTGCAGAAGCATCAAGTTTTGGGGTTTGTTTTGATTTAGCCTGATCGACATATAAGAAACTGCACTTAAATAATAAATGTAATGTTCTCATGATTATTAAAGTGGTGCTGTTGAGCCCCCAGTTTTTCTGGCACAGAAGTGGTTTATTATCACAATGAATATTTCTGGCAGGGAAGGGGGAAAGTTCTTTGCCTACAGCTTTGTTACAGTTTTCTAAATAGGCATCAACCGCACATCTGAAGTATTCTGGTGTTTCCACATGTTGGTTTTGTTCTGTGGCTGCCTTTCAGCAGCAGGGCAGAAATACAGGCCAGTTCAACATTTTTTTAGCTAATTTAATTGAATGCCTATTTAAAATAGGAATTCTTTTAACCCCAGACATGGCTGCTTTTATATTCTGCATTTCCCTGTAGCACATTCAGGACAGACAGAAGGCAAATACTTCTTCTGTGAAACTTTGATCTCAACTTTGTAAATAGGAAGTTTGTGGGGTAGAAGGAGGTTGTACAGAGAGTTTTGGAGTTGAGAACATGCTGATGTACAAGGTAGAAATTAGGAGTTGATACATCACTGTCTGTTTTCTTCACAGAAAGAAAAAGCAGCAAATGATAAAAAGGAGGACAAAAAGGCAGCAACAAAAGGGAAGAAAGGAGCCAAAGGCAAAGAGGAAACTAAACAAGAGGATGCTAAAGAAGAAAACCACTCTGAAAATGGAGATACCAAAACTAATGAGGTAGTTTAGCTCCACTAAAGCTGGGAACGGAGCCAGATGTCCTGAAAGTCCAGCTGCAGGAGCTCTGCCGGGCTCCAGAGGGTGGTGGTGGGGGAGGTCACTGCCACTGTGAGGACAGAGCAGCTGTGGTACCTGCCCAGGGCAGATCCCAGGGAGAGCCTGCAGGAATGGCCTTCTCCTTCCAGCTCCTTTCTGCTCTGCTGGAGCCCTTCCACAGGTGCTCTGTGCTGTTCCAGGGTCCCTCTTGGGGCTGGCTCACAGCAGTGCCCAAGATTTGGGGAACAAGGGAGCCCAAGGAGATCGTCACCCTCCAGCCCTGAGCTGACTTTGCACATCCCCTCTGGACTGCTGGGTTCCCTCTGCTGCTCAGCACGCGTTGCTGCTGGGCCAGAAATCCAGTTTTGAGTTCTACACAATTCTTTAAAACAATTCTTTGCCTCAGAACAATTCAGCAAGAGATTTGCAAAGTAAACTCGGTCTTGTCTCTTATCTGTAGCCTCTTCTCACAGGTCCTTGCTGTGGCAGCTCCTTATCTCAGCTGCCTTTTGCTAGGTCCAGCTGCGAGTTCCATCAGTTCCTGATGGATTCTCCCAGCAGATTCCTTGCTGGTAGTGAAGCAGTGTTTTTTCAGGGCTCTCTTTGCCCATGGCACAGCCCAGCCCATTGTGTTCTGTCACTGACATTGGTGTCTCTTCATGGGTTGAGTGTCCAGCCAAGGGGTCCTTTATTCTTTGATTGCTAAAATGAGATCAGGAGCTGCTTAGTTAAAGCAACACATGGCTAATGTGCTTCAGATGGAATTTGAGGGAGCTTTGCAGGTTTGATGTGTTGACTTGGAAAGTAAAAGCACATTTTTATAGAGAAAGGTGACAACTGATTCCCCAAAGTTCAGACAGAGCAGGATCGTGATTGATGTGTAACTCTTCCACTTCCCCATGATGAGGGCTTGAACTTCCCCTAACATATCATTGATCCTAATCTAAAATGCATTCCAAACCTCTGCCTCCCTGCAGGCACTTACTCCAAAATCACCTCTCTAGTTAATACTCCCTGTCTTTTCATTTTAAGAATTATCAGCCCATTGCTGTGTCAATATTTTGTGTGCATTCCTGTCTATCCACACAAAGCCTTGTCCATGTCTGTGTTAACAAACTGGTCTCTTTTTGATGCTGGTTAGATTGGAATCCAATTATCTTTACCAATAATATTTGTATTCTTCCCAACTCCTTTTCTAGGCACCAGCTGCTGAAGCATCTGATGATAAGGAAGCCAAGTCCGAGTAATGTTAACCCTGCCCTATATCTCCATCATTTGGTATCCGTACCTCCATGCTGTATTGTTAACAGAGAGGAATATTTTTATCAACTATTTTATAAATGCAGGTTTTTTTAGCATGAATTTAATTATGGAACATCTTCATCTCGGTTACTTGGGAATTAAATCCCTAACAAACAAAACAAAACAAAAAAAAAGTCATTGTTTTTAAATTTTGTGATTGTAATAGTTTGTATGGTACATGGAAAGAATAAGTGGTGGTAGCTTTTGACTTCTGTCAGTGTGTCCCTTTTTGTGTAAGTCATGCTTACAGACTTCAGATTTTAATTTTTCCCTTGTATGTGTTGTATGGTTTCTTAAAGTGGGGAGGTCTCAAAACAAATAACCGTGTGAAACATTCCAGTGGTTCTGTGGGTTGCTTTTATAAAGAAGGTGAGCTATTTTCATGAAAAAACCTAAGAGCTGGAAATCTGTTGTTTCCCAAATGTAATTTTATTTTGTCAGTTTTGAAAAAAAAAAAAGAAAAAAAATAAATAAAAGTGTAATCCTGTTTTTAAATGAAATACAAACATTTCTTTTCAAAAAAGGGCAGGTTGGTTGTATGTACCCACTGTTAGGAATTTTGCTGGATTTATCTTAATAAAAAAGACTCCTCAAAAGCTGATTGTGGTTTGTTGCTTGTGCTGCTGGAAGTCTCCCAAATTCCAGGAGAGCTGCAGTGGGACAGGGAGAGCCCCATGGGGCTGGAGAGTTTTGGGCTTTTGGCTGGGGCTTGAGCCCCTCTCTGCCTCAGTTATATGACTTGCCATTAATCCAGGCCTCCTTATTCTGGGAAATAACAGTTGGCCCAGACCAGTGAGCTGGGTTTAAGTCCTAGTTCTGTTGTTACAGCTTTTTTGTGCAACTTTGTCAAGGACACTTTGCAATTCTCCTGCTAAAAACTGCTTTTATAGAAAGTCTCTTCACATCCCTGACCAACTACAGGATATATTTAATAAGAAGAAAAATGTCTGCAATGCAGAAACCTTCCCTCTCCCATTAAATTGTTCCACAGCCCGGCAATGGGAAATTCCAAGAGCTTGAACATTTTATCTTGTATCCAAACCCCAAACAGCATCTCAGTGAGAGTGTCTTGGCTTCAGTGGGGTTCAGGATCAGTCCCCCAGGGCCACTAGAGGATGTTTAAATGTGGATTTTGTTTTCCAGGCCTCAGGCACTGGGGATTTTTATTCCTGCTGCTCCACCTGTTGTTCTGTACAAATCCTGGGGGTTAACTGGGCTCCATCTTCCTTAGCAGTGAAGGTGAGAGAGTTCTGAGGGTCCTTTTCCCTTGGCAGTGTATTCCCTTAATCCAGCAGAGTTTTTGGGGCATGCTCTGGTCTCTCCTTCAGTGCAAACTGACAACAGTAACTGGATTCCCCCATGCCTGGTGGAAGTGTGGTTAGATGTGGGTAAAACCATGGAGACTGAACATGACCCAACAATAGTTCAAATGTCATCCTTGCTTTTACATCTAAAAATGATTCATTGAATTTCCTCTCTGCAAAGACAGGCTGGGAGAGCTGGGAGTGTTCAGCCTGGAAAAGAGAAGGCGCTGGGAGACTTGGATCTCCTTCCTGTGCCTAAAGGGGCTTTAAAAAAGGAAGGAGTGGGACTTCTTATACAGGCACATAGTGACAGGACAAGGGGAAATGGTTTTAAACAGAGGGCAGGGTTAGGTGGGATATTGGGAAGAAATTCTTCCCAGTGAGGGTGCTGAGGCCCTGGCTCAGGGTGCCCAGAGAAGCTGTGGCTACCCCTGGATCCCTGGAAGTGTCCAAGGCCAGGCTGGACAGGGCTTGGAGCAACCTGGGATAGGGGAAGGTGTCCCTGCCCATGGCAGGGGGTGGATTAGATCTCTAAGTTTCCTTCCAACCCAAATAATTCCATGATTCTATGAGTTTAGCCAACGGTTAGTGAGAAATCCCAACGGACCTGTACTGCTCCAGGAAGAAAATGCATATTGGAATGAAATGTTTTAGATTTGTGTATTTCCCACCCCAGTGGTTTCTTTAAAAGGGCTTCAAACAGGAATCCAGTCCTGCAGGAAGGTGAAGCCCCTTATCCCAGCCCTGGTGCCGTGGGACCATCTCTCTTTGGCTCCAGCCTCCAGTCTCTGAATGTCTCAAACACTGGTTATTTAAGCAGCAGACACTGAATGTAGTTGATATTTTCTTCTTAGCACAGGAGCCATCCATATGCCAAGGTACAAACACCCTCTGGAATGAGGTCACTCTGATCCAAAGTTGTTCTCTCCGTCTGAGTGCAGAGGTTGTTACACAGAACATAAAACTGAGTGTTTGGTTTTGGTTATTTCTTTTCCGAGTGCCAGGGTGGGAGTTGTTCTTAATTCTATAACTATTGTTCTAATCAAATTCCTCTTTCAAATAAGTACAGAAAATTGCCCAAGAACTTTTTGCTTAAATTCATAACTTTTCGGAGCCATGGGGTATTGAGAGAGTTGCACAACTGAAAGGATTGTCTGGTTAATGCCAAACCCTCCTCCACGGCTGTCCTGGTGTCTAGACACTGAATCCAAGGCCAGCTCCATGGCAGCTCCCAAGCTTGGCTTATTTTGTCTGAAAAGGAGCAGTTTCAAACTGTTGAGTCAACCTACTTTCAGGTTTATTTGGAATTTGTGGAGAAAGTGCCTTCCTTGAGGTCCTTGGCTAGCTGTTCCCTGTGCTCTGAGTGTTACCAGGTCTGATGCTTGTTAGGAAAGACCCACAGAATTGCTGTGGATCTGATTATCATTATTCATCATAACAATTGTGGACCTTGAAGATGCCATGGTGAAGAGATTCATGAGTCTGAGGTGGTGTTCATAGTTGCACCAGGGGAGATTGGGAAGAGAGTTGAGCGATGTTGGCAACACCCTGCCATGGTGAGGTGTCTGTGTAGCTCATCAGGATGAGAGGAAACAGCTTCAAGTTGCACCAGGGGAGATTTAGGTTGGATATTACGGAAAAAAGGGTTGTCCAGCCCTGGCACAGGCTGGAGTCACATCCCTGGGGGGATTTAACTGTGGATGTGGCACTTGGGGACATGGCAGTGGTGGCCTTGACAGTGCTGGGGGAACAGTTGGACTCACTAGTCTTGGAGGGCTTTTCCAACCTAAATGTTCCTGTAATTCCTTGATACATCTTCTGGTGCAGGCTCCCAGAGCAACACTGCGCTCACACAGTGTCCTCACACAGTGTCTTCACACATTGTCCTTGCTCAGTGTCCTCGCTCAGTGTCTTCACACAGTGTCCTCACAGGATCTTCCACAGAACTAGGCAAGCGTATGCTTTTGTTTGCTCAGAACAATAAAACCACTGAAAACCACTTAGAAAACACTGATCACTGTCCTGGGAGGGAAGGGGAAATCAGAGGAGGCACCTCCAGACTTCATCCTGGTCTCCATCATCAGCAACGTGCTGGAGCAGCACAGGAGGATCGGGAGGGAAAAGGCACAGCTGCCTCAGCAAGCAGAGAACCGAAATCACAGCGAGGTCTTTGGGATGTTAAAAAAGGGGGAAATGGGGGAAACGAAAATAAAACACCTCCTCCAAGCACATAAAAGGAAGGGTTTTGCAGGTTCATCCCACATCCAGCTTTGTTCCTTTGAGTGAAGTGACTGTACACAAAAACCAGAAAACCCATCTGCTCTGGAGCCAGGCTGGGAGAGGTGGAGGTGTTCACCTGGGGAAGAAAAGCTCTGGGGAGAGCTTAGAGCCCCTTCCAGTGCCTGAAGGGGCTCTGGGAGAGCTGGAGAAGGGCTTTGGACAAGGGATGGAGGGACAGGACAAAGGGGAATGGCTTTAAGATGAAGGAGGGTAGATTTAGATTGGATATTGGGAAAGAATTCTTCCCTATGAGGGCAGCGAGGCCCTGGCACAGGGTGCCCAAAGAAGCTGTGGCTGCCCCTGGATCCCTGGAAGTGTCCAAGGCCAGGCTGGACAGGGCTTGGAGCAACCTGGGATAGGGGAAGGTGTCCCTGCCCATGGCAGGGGGTGGAACCAGAGGATATTTGAGGTCCCTTCCAACCCAAACCAGTCTGGGATACTGTGAAATTCTGACAGGTCTGGTTTCAGATCAAGAGCAGCTCTCTGTCAGTTAATGGAGTTACACTGGTGTTAACCTGATGAAGGAGAAAGAAAATTGAATCCCTGGAATGGAAATGATAGCTCCTCCTTCTGATTGTCGCAGCAGTGCTGCTCCTTCCCTGTGCAGCTGCCGGGAGCGCCCCGCTCTGAAACCCGATGCCCTGGATGGGATCCAGGAGCCAGGAACACCCTGGGCCCAGCGCTGCGCAGCTTTCGAGGAGCCTCTGTCCTTGGACAGAGCAATGTCAGTGTGACTTCCAGAGACTGTCCCAGTGCCCCGAGCAGCCACAGCTGGTCACAAGTGAGTGTGGACATGGGGACAGCTGTCACTGGTGACTTGTGTGGCCACTGTCTCCTGCTTTGAAAGTGGTGTGATTGAGATTGGGGCTGGGTGAGTCAAGAAGGGGATGGGGAGAGGATCAGAGCTGCTCCCACCCGGTTCATCCACACCTTTCATGTGTTCCCAGAGAAGCTGTGGCTGCCCCGTCCCTGGAAGTGTCCAAGGCCAGGCTGGACAGGGCTTGGAGCAAGGTGGAAGGTGTCCTTGCCCTGCCCTTGTCCTGGCAGGGGGATAGAATGAGATGGGCTCTAAGGTCCCTTCCAACCCAAACCACTCCATGATTCCATGATCTGCCCTGATTTATCCACCTCTGCTGGAAGAGGACAGGAGGGGCCAGTGGGAGAGGATCTCAGAGGAATGACAGCTTCCTCCTGCAGCACCAACCAGGAATCACTGGAACTGTGTCAAATGGGAATCTGGAAGTGATGTCCAGGAATTAGTGTGAACTTCAGGCTGAGGTAACACCTGAAAAGCACTGAAAGGAAGGTGGTGCTGATGTGATAGAAAAGGGAGAAATGGCAAATTAGAAAACTCTGTTCCTAAGAGTGGGAATCCAATTGACACCATAAAGCTCTCAAAAGCAACTTAATACAATTGGACACATCTTAAACAATTCCAGACGTTCTTAACAAGGGGGGAGGGGAGGAAACATAAATAACACCGGAAAAAATGCTGGACTGAAACCTAAACACAGAGTGGTCAAGACCACTCCCCCCAGCCCAGCCTCGGCAGCATTCCGTGTAAGGGGGGTCCAGGGCACGGCTGTTCCCCTTTGGAAGTGCCTCCCTCCCACGAGCGAGGTGCACTGCTTCCATGGGGGATGAAATGTAGCACAAGCCTGGAATTCTCAGTCAAAGCTGCTCCAAAGTTATCCCAGAGCCAAAATCTCTCAAAATCGCCGGGGTTTTGTTTGTTTAACATGAACAATTCAAGAAGGGGGTGGAAGTGCATTTCTTGGAGCTCAAACCAGATGTGCGACATCCCAGCCACAAAGCTCCGGCTTCTGTGCTGTTTTGTTTTCTCCCCAGGAAGATAAAAGGAGCTGTGGAGAAGGTTTGGATTGCGGCAGCTCTCGGGTTTCACCCTGGCTCCGAGGGTGCTGCCAGAGGCTGCTCTGCGGGACCACAAATGAGCTGTGCTGTTTCACGGATCCGGGGCCGCCACTCCCCTCGAAACACGGCTGGAGTTGGAGGTGGGCTGTCCCTAAGCCTCAGGCTGAGCCTCAGCTTTCCAGCGGGCTCGAAGATTGCTTGGTTTGGCTTCTTCCTTCTTGTAAATCCACCGTCACGGAGGTGCTGACCAGAAGCCCTTCCCCATGTTGTGGTTCCATTTTGTGCCATCTCTGCCAGGAGGAAAAGGCTAGAGTTGCCTCTCCAGGCCTTATCTGAGGAAAATCCTGCAGGATCTGCCTTCCCCTCCTGTAAATCCTTCCATGCTGCCAACAGAAAGTTCTAAATCCAGGCCAAACGTTCCCTGCTCCAGGTAGTTACAGCCTGGTTATAAACGGAGACCTTGGAGGAAACCCGGACTTCCCTGCTCTGTGTTTACTCCGATGCATGTAGCCCAGTGGACTCCTCTATACCTACAGCATTACCCTGGGAATAATTAAAATAATTAACAAGTGTAATTAACTGTTGGAGGGGAAAGGAGACTTTTAGGACATTATATCAGCAACAATTAAATAAATTACCCCTTTTGTCTTGCAAAGAATTGACAGACAGGGGGGAAAAGGAGGCGGGATTTGTATTCCCTGGTGCAGCGGCACAGGGACAGTGAATAGGGGTTGGTGGCTCTTGTGTGGGGACACAAAGCAAACAAAGAGGCCCCAAATGAAATTACTGAGTGGCAGATGAAAAACGAACATATTTCACACAATGAGTAATTAAACCGTGTAACTCATTGCCCAAATGGAGCCCAGGAATCATAATGGCTTAGGAAGTGATTACACAAATTATTGGAAGATGATCCAGTGGGGCTGTGGGATACAAAGACATAGCACCAGTGCAGAACCAGCAACCCATGCTGGTGGGAGAGGACCTGGAGTTGTCCCTGGCTCTGTACCTCTGGAAGGAGCTGTGGGGTGAGGGGACAGAGGTTTGTACCCTCCCTTTGGTCTGAGCCCCTCCAGCCACATTCCAGACACTTTGAAAGGAGGAAAACTTCCCAGCTGCCCACTGGATGTGGCTGTTGGTGGGGACAGACACACGGTGTGAATATACCTGAGGTACTACGTGTGCCCTGCCAAAACCTGTGCTGCTAACCTGGGCTGTGCACATCCCCCTGTGCAGGCGTGTTCTGGGAATATTCTCCATCACAGCTGAATATTTCCCAGGAGGAAAAGGCACCACATTCTCCTGCTCTTGGCAAAACTCCCTCCCCAAACGCCACCCTAGCGGCCAGGTTTGCTGGGTGCTGCTGGTGCTGAAGGTGAGGTGATGGCCACCATTGGGCTGGAGAAGGGCTCCAGACTCCCAGCTCTCAGTGTTGCTCCATCTGGGCTCAGGAATTATTTCCAACCCCCTTTTTGGCCCACCTTGGCTGTAAATCTTCCTGGCTTCACTTGCTGCTGTAACCTCTAGGTGGTGGTCCTGGCTGGGTATTCCTGCACAGCTGCCCTGCACACACAGTGTGGTCATCCCTGGGAATTTGGGATTATCCAGCTGCCTGGGGTGACAGCACTGGGATTGGGACAAGGTACCTCAGCTCCCAGGGTATCACTGGATGTGGCACTGTGGCAGTAGCTCCGCAGGGCTGGGTGATGGTGCCAGCAGATCTGTCCCAGCTCCTGCTGAGGGAACACCCAATGAGGCTGCACAAGGCCAGCAGGGACCACAGAGCAGGCAAGGTAAAATGTATCCATGATTCTTCTCCATCACCTGGAAGCATGGTGTCCCTTGTGCAAGCTGGAACCCTCTGGAGTGCCAGGTGCCTGCCTGCCCCACAGCCTCTTCACTGCAGAAATTTGGGGTGACAGGAACAGTGGTTTGTGTTCTATGAGAACAGGCTGGGACAGAGGGAGGTGTGGAGAAGAGAAGGCTCTGGGAGACCTTTGAGCCTTTCCCAGTGCCTAAAGGGGCTCCAAGAAAGCTAGAGAGGGACTTGGGACAAATCATGAAGTGAGAGGATAAATCTCCTGGCCTCAGCATCCAAGGACATCCTTGGGAGAGCAACAATGTGCCCATTGGTGTGGCAGGAATTGGTGATATTTGAATATAGTTTATATATTTATGTTTTATATACATCACAGAATCCCAGACTGTTTTGGGTGGGAAAGGACCATAAACCCATCAAGTTCCACCCCCTGCCATGGGCAGGGACACCTTCCACTATCCCAAGTTGCTCCAAGCCCTGTCCAGCCTGTCGTTGGACACTTCCAGGGATCCAGGGTCAGCCACAGCTTCTCTGGGCAATGATATTATATATAATATAATTAATATTAAATACACACATCTCTCTCTTTAAAATGTGGTGACAGGTCCATAGGTTCAGATCAGGAGACTCTGTGGTGGATGTTGAAGCCTGGTTTGATGTCTCAACACCAAGGGCTGTGCACCCCCTCGCTGAGTGTCCCCAGATGCCCCACACAGGGTTCCCTTTCCCTCAGCAGGGACAAAACCTGGTAGTTTTGGTTATTCCCTGGTTGGAGTCCTTGACTCTCCATCTCACTTCTCTCAAGATCTGCATGACAAAACCAGTGGTTCTAGCCCATTTTGGCAACCACTTACTCCAGGAACCTCAGGAGTTTTATCAAAAGCCTGGATGGATTTCGGGTCTCGGGTTTTATTCATTCCAGCATTGGCTGACAAAGCCCATTACATCATCCCTTTGGAAGAGAAATTCTCTGCAGCTGCCTGTGTGGCACGGGGGGTGTTTAAAAAATAACACAGATTTTTGTTTCTTTCTTTCAGGGCAATTTTCCTCCCAATTGCTGAAAAACTGAATGCTAAAAAGCTTCAAAAGTGGGAAGGAAAAGGGCAGCGAGCAGCAGTTCCAGCCATTCCTGGGTTTATTATTATTATTTCCTTTCCAAAGACCAAAGGGGGGGAAAAATAGCCCCATTACCCCGCGCATCCAGCGTGCCCAGCCAGGCGTGAAAAGCAAAGCCAGTGTCATGGCAATGGCAGATGGCACGGAGCGGGAGCAGGAGCGGCGGCGGGAGCGGGAATGGGAGCGGGAATGGGAGCAGGAGCGGCGGCGGGAGCGGGAGAAGGAGGGAGGGCTCCGGCCCCGACCTCCGCGCGGACCGCGCTCCTAATTAGCCCTGGAGCAGAGAATAATTAAATCCGGAGGCAAGGCAAGTGATTACTTTTCCTTGCGGGGATGGGGTGCAGGAGTGATGTGAAAGGAGCCGGGGCCGGTGTTGGAGTCGTCCTCACATCAATGGTAGGAAATTATTTCAATCTCGGCGCATCCCTCCCGCGCTGCCAGGGAGCAGGGAACCACGGCAGCTTTTCTCTGCTGTCCCAATGACCACAGGCTGCAGAGAATGTGGGGTTGCAAGGAAATACCGATGGGAAGGAGAGAGGCAGTGTCTGGATGCTGTGCTGATGACGTCAAAATGTGACATTCTCAATTATTAGTATTATTTGGCACTCAAGTATCCAAAGTACCCACTTGAACTCACCCAGGGCTGGAGCAGAACCTTCTCTTCCCTCCTCCACAGTTGTTTTGGAGTATTTGTTCATGCTTCATAACCTCATCCCTTTTAATCCACTTTCTCTGGTTTCCTATAAAAGAAGCAGTTAGAAGTAAATTATTTTCACTGCCATCGAACTGGGTGAAAAGCTCTCAGAAAAAGGGATATAGGCAGGGAAATTATTAAATTGTATAATTACTATATAGAATTATAAATTCTATAAGTATTAGATTATATAAAATATAGTTATTCTGTAAATGTATTTATTTTTGCACTGCAAGAACTGGAAGTCCAGAGTTGCTTATGCAGCTTCAGGTGCCAGCAATTCCTGCCGGGATGTGCTTGGCTTTCCACAGCTTTTATGAACGGGCTGAACTTTGGAAAAAAACACGGGAAAACCTGGGACTCTGTGGAGCCTTTGGCACTTCTTTCCCCATTCCCAGACAGACGCTCTGTCCCCAGCACATTCACAGTTGGTGACCACAACACCGGCTGCCTCTGCTTGGCTTAAAATAGCTCTGGCTCCAGCCCTGCCCTGCCCGCTGGAGCGCTGGGAGCATCTCTCCACCTGAACCATGACCACAGTCCCTGGGGATCAGTGGGATTTCCAGAGCAACATCCCCCTCTTGCAGTGTTGTCATCTGGATGATTCAAACTCAAGCGTCGCTGGATTTCTGCTTCCCAGTGAAACGCTGGACAATTTGTGCTTCTATTTTTACCCTGGATTAGTCAAGGGTCGCTGCAGGACCAAATCAGGGGTGCTGGGCTTTCCATGGCCTTATGGTTCATCCCATAAATGCTCTTTGCCTTTGGCAAGCAGGAGAAGAGCCCGACAGGATGACTCCTCTGTTGCCAGGGTTTGATCCCTGAGGAGCTGCCAGGGCTGCTGCAGCTCAGCACTGCACACGGCCTCACCCACACCACTGCACTTCCCATCCCGGCTTCCCTGGCAGGGAGGTGGTCAAAGTCACTCACTCCAGTCTAAAAAGCATCCAGGATTATGAGAAAACTTGGGAACATCTCACCAGCAGCACTGTAGCTGAATCACTGTGGTCCCAACCTAGCTGGGGATTAAAAGAGCCAGGGAGAGTTTGGAATTTCCAGAGAAATCTCTGAATTTCCACCTGTTGCTGTTATTTAATGCAGAAACAACGGGAAAACAAACGTGTCTGGAAAGAACAAACACGGAAATGGAGTTTGGAAATGTTGGAAAGAGATGAACTATGTCTGTGAAAAATATTAGCAGTAATGAGTCCCAAATCACTGCCGTGTGCTGCAGATATCGATAGTCTGGATCCTACATCCATCAGAATGACTTGTAGTTATCAGCAGCTCCAGGGTTTTTCTGCCCTCCGGCAAACACATTTTTCCTTCTTCTGGAGGTCTGGTTATGTTCTGTTTCATTTCATTGCTGAGAGAAATTAAAATATTTTTTATATCTGCATCAGTATCTGGTAACAGGGCAAGAATTCAGGAAGCTAAAAAAATTTTAAAAAATACATAAACATAAAAATATATACATATAAAAAACCCCAGGAGCTTCCTCCCTCTATTCCCTGAGCACGTGAGGTTGCTTCCAATGCACATTTTATTTTAAGGTGAGTTATTTTGTTGCCATAGTGACATCATTCAGGTTTCCAACTGCTGCCGTGTTGGTTTTCTCCCAGGCAAGACTTGTCACAAGCAGTCAGTGTCCCCAGCCACTTCCCAGACAGCAGCTTCCCACAGAGCTGCAGGATTCCTTGGAACTCCAGCCTGCAGGATGAGGTGTCACTGCTCCCTGCTAAGGCATGGGGGGACATGGGACCCAGGGGAGTCAGGCATGGAGAGACAGGAGAGACAGGCATAGAAAAACTCCAACCAAAAGCATATTCCTCTGCTCATTCCTTATCCTTCCTCCTCAGCTCTTGCAGTGGGCTGTGAGAAGGTCAAAGATAACCTGGTAGCTTTATTAATTAGCACTAATTAACACACTCAGCAGCCTCTGCTGTCATCGTGCTCATCTACCCCAGGCCCTAACATGGGCAAGAATAAACCATGTTTGCCCCCAAAAGCTTAAAATCTCTGTAAATCCTATTTGTTACTACATAGGTGTCTCATGAATTAATTTTATTACCAAGAGAACTGCACTAAAATAAAGATTTTAAAAACAAAGGTCTGTAATGATGTTAATAAAGATGCAAAGAAAAGGGATTCCCTGGTAAGGGAATATTTGTGGGGTCATTTGGGTCAAATGGGCTCTGTAAGTGTATTGGAAATTAACATTTAATTTTATGTATTTTTATATTAAATATTTAAATTAATTGTATTATTGTGATGCTAAAGACTTTTAGTGGGAAATGCTTTCCTTTGGCTTTAATTCATTTAATTAAAGCAGTCAGAATGTGCCTCATTAGCCTAAAACCTATTTCATGGGTGCCAGGCCCTATATGTGACCGAGAGCCTGGGTGCCAGTTCCACTACAAGGCCAAAAGGAGCTCAAAAAGAAGCCATTTTAAAGGTTTTATGTTTTTAATTTTAAATAAACCATTCCCAGATTATCAAATCAAGGCTATATTCCCGTAGCAGACCAGAGCCCTGTGTAAGCCTTCCCAGGATTGCAGCATCTGGCTAAATCCAGCCCAGATTAAAGCAAAGCTTTCATTGCACAAACTCTTCCTGAAAGGAGCAGGATGCTCCTGATGCCGGGAAAAGGACAGAGCTGGGAATAGCAGGCAGAGGATAAGGAATGCCAAAGCCAGCAGCAGGATCTGGAGGCATAGAGGCAATGTCCTGTGCTGTATGTGGTGCTGGTGCACTTCTCCTCTGCAGGGGGAATTCGGGAAGCAGAGCCATTCTGGGAACATTCCAGCTGTGGCTGTTGGGTGTTCCTGAGATTACTCCCGGCTCCCTGATGGAAACCCTCCAGAACACAGCCTGAACACACCAGCCCACAGAACAGCAACAGCCTCCACAACGAGGTTCTTTGCTCGCAGAGGTTTTAGCCAAAGCCATTGTTTTAACACCCCTTTTTTCCATTTATTTCCGAATGTCTTTGACTGGGGGAAGGGTGGAAGGGGCTCCCAATTTAATTCCATAATCCCCCTAAGCCTTGCTTAATGCACTCACTCTGCATAGCCTCTGTGAATTCTACAGTGGTGTTTTGGGTGGTTGCAGCACTGCACTGGAAAATGTCCCATCATTTATTTTGCAGCTATTTGAGGGAAATGATTCCCAGGGCTGGAAGCCTGGTTGTTAAATCCATATTGCCAAAGGAAACAAACTCTGTCACCCAGATGGGGCCGGACCTCGGGGCTGCCACGCGGATTCCTGGATGAGGTATCTCAGAGTCCAGCTGCAAACTCCCAAAATTAACGTTAAAGCAGGAGCAGGAGACTTTAGCAGTTGGTGAAAAATGTCATTTTTGGCTGAGGGGACGGGTGGGGTTGCAGGGAACAAAGCAGAGTCCCCAGCTCAGGGACACCCGGATCCCCTGGGATGAGTCCCCCCCAAACATGGCCACGGCTCACCCTGTGTGCCCTCGGGTGGGAGGGATGGAAGTGAGGCTGGAGGGAAATTCCAACAACATATTTTGTCCTGCTGCGTTCTTCTCCTGACAGGAAGGGAGTGCTGCAGCCTGGCTTGTTTTCCACAAGTTCAAGAAAGACAAAACGAATCTTTACAGAGTCTTGATGCATCTCATGAGCCTCTGGTCTCCTTAGATCCCTCCCTGGTGCTCAGCTCCCAGGATTTCTCCAATATCTGCTCGAATCCTGCACCAAGAGGTCAGTGTCACTCTCAATGGGATTTTTCCATGTTCCATTTCAGGATCCACTGTCTCTTCCATGGAAATGTTCCTTGGCCATTCCAGAGGCATCCTGGAGTGAGCAAGGACAAAACCCCCAAATACAAGGGCTGGCAGAGTCCACAGGCAGCAGCAAAGTCAAGAGGGGAAAATGGGTTTGGAAGAAAGTCAAGGTCCGAAAGGTGTTACCTGTAACAACCTCAGTTACCAAACAAAAGGAAGGAGCAAAGAAAGGAAAAAAATGAAGAGACTGAAATCTACTGACTGCACAGGGTGAAATCCTTGTGCGTGGGACCTCTGGACTGGCAGCAGCCAAAGGGCATCTCAGGAGAAGCTGGAAAAGGTTGGGAACAGGGAGCTTGATCCCAACCAGGGGACACAGGTCCCTTAATCAGGGATGGTGCTGAGTGCAGTAGAAACACCAACAACAACAAAACCTACCTTGTCACTTACACCCAGTAGTAATATTGCTGCTATAAAACTTGGGGGGTTCCAGGCACTTTGAGGTTACAAAGTTGGAATTCAGAGATGCTGAGGATGGACCCGACACTGACATCACTCCCCTGGTCCTTCTGCTGGCAGAGCCCAGAGCACAAGGGACACAGAGCTGCCCCCTTTTCCTGGGTGTTTCACCCACAGCTGGATTTGGCATTTCTGTATAAAATAGAGATAAGGAGAAACAATTGGATAATAGAATTTAAATTTCTTTGCAAACCAGGCAGATTAAGTTCCCCCATCTGCAGCAGGGCTGCATACACTGATCACAGCTCACGCCAGCTAATGGCTGCCATAAGGAATATGAGATATGGATCAGTCCATAGAGCAAGGGATGACACTGCTCCAGGCAGGTGGAATTTAGGCTCTGCTAAATGGATTTCAGGATTCTCAAAAGGAAAAAACATCATATTTACATCACCCAGAACAAGCAAGTTATCAACAAAACGAACTATTACAAGATAGAATTTAGAAACAAAGGCGAGCGGCGTCCTGGCTGTTCTTCCATCGCCTTTCCTACGGGATAATGTTACACCCAACTCTTGGATGTCTGGCACCATCTAGAGGAATGACTGGAATGATGCAGCAGGGAAATTAAATATTAAATTATTAAAAATAGCAAAAATCCTAGAGCAAATCTTGTGTAATACTTAACTGCTATTTAGTTACTATTTAACAGCTCTTATCGAGGGAGAAAACCACAGGAAGGAGTGGGAACTTGGAGATTCGTCCTGCAAAAACAGGATATAGGTTTCCATGCACGAGCCCCGCACTCCAGCAACTGTAATTAGTGCTAATTATTTTGCACCTCATTTATTTCTTAAAATAAACTATGATATCAAAAATTGAGGTTTCTGCATTTAAAGATCATCATAAAATAAGCCTTGCTTTTCAACATTTTCAACATCCCTATTTACTCGCAAGTGTGCAGGATGTTCATAGAAATCCTTGCAGGTTGCTTCCAACTCAGGGTATTCTATGAAATGTGCATGTAATACTAAAAAAAAAACAAAAAAACACAAAAAACAAACAAAAAAACCAACCCACAAACAAACACACTGAAAATGCTTAATTGGTTCCAGTTTTTAAATCCAGCTGGATTCAGGCATGTACATCCCCATCTACATTTAATGGAAAGTTACAATCCAGATACAACCCACCACACCTGTGCAATTCCATTCTAAACTTTCTTTTTTCGATTTTTAACTGTACGTTTCTGGCTGTGCTAAACCACAATCCTATTTTCACACACAGCTAAAGCAGGATTTGACTCATGAGGACAAAATTATCATAAATAAAATATGAGAGAGACACCTTTACCTGGTGTTACAAGCTGACTGTGGGGATGTTCATTTAATTTTGCAGTCAAATGAAACATGGTGTTGTGTTTTTACTCTCAACTACAACTGAGAGTGAAACTCCCTATACCAAATGGGGAGAAGTGATGTGTATTTGAATATCATCAGTTCCTATGCCTAAAATTCCTCAAAAACTTCAGTTTTTATTTAAAGATCAGTATGGAAAGCAACAGCTACAATCCAGCTTCTTCCTTACAGCATCTCTGCTCCTGAATCCTTCTGTGTCTCATTAGTCTGTTCTCCCTCCTCCTGCCACCAGCTGCTGCTGGCATTTACATAACACAGCTCTGCTCTGAGGAAAGATGAATCAGCACATCCATAAAATCCTGCATTCACTCCGAGATTTACTATCACCCCCAGCATGCTGCTGCTTGGATGCAGAGGATCTGGAAAAAGATGAGTCACGGAGCTGCAAGATCCGCATGTGGTGTGGAAATGGAGCTCCTGGGGAAAGAGAGGATGGGCATTACTCACCAGACATGACTCCTGGAGGAGAAAATCTGGGAGAGGTGGGAAGAGGTGTCCATCACAGCCCTTGTATCAGGCTTGGGGAATAAAACAGCAACTGGGAGAGCATTAAGGAGAGGAAGCTGAGGTGCCAGAGAGTCAGGAATGTCAGGAAAATGCTCAGGAGTGACTGCAGAGCAGCACAGTCCAGCCACAGCCAGGCTGAGGGAAGTTCCCCAAGAGCTGTTTGGGTATGAGGAATGCTGGTTGTACCTGCCCCCGGTGCAGGTAGCTGCACACCTGTGTCCTGCAGCATGCACAGGACACACCTGAGGCATTCCTAACACACTCCTCTCCTGCTGATGCACAAATCCATCCGAGCCACAATGAGGAGCAACATGAAGCATGGCCGAGCACTGACACAAGGTCATGGATTGAGCACTAAGCACAGAGCATGTGGCCAGGCTCCCAGATGGAATGCTGCAGGAAGGACACAAACAAGGCATGGATAAGCTTACTTTGGGAGCATTTTCCATTCCAGGCTTTTAAGAGGTCATTTTAGTTACTGCAGAAATTCCCATGCCCACTAGACAGGCCCAAACAGAACAATCCTGCCTGGTGGTGCTGCAGCTTCACCTGTGCCACCCCCAAGCTCAAATAAAAGCAAATCGTAAGTGGAGAGATTCAGTAAGGCACCAAAAGGTGCCAAGGAAACATGTCACATTCCTAAAGAAATATAGAATCATGGAATCTTGGAACGGTTTGTGCTGAAAGGGACCTTAAAGCTCATCCACTTCTACCCCCTGCTGCGGGGAAAGGGGACACCTTCCACTATCCCAGTTGTTGAAGCCCCATCCAACCCGGCATTCCACATTTCCAGGAGTCTCTGGGACAGCTTCTCTGGGCACCCTGTGCCAGGGCTTCACCACCCTCACAGGTAAGAATTCCTTCCCAATACCTCACCTAACCCTGCCCTCTCACAGTGGGAAGCCATTCCTTGTCCTGGCACTCCAGGCCCATGTAGACTCTCTCCATCTTTCCTGTGGGCTCCCCTCAGGTACTGGAAGGCCACAGTTAGGTCACCCCGAAGTTTCTCTTCTCCAGGCTGAATAATCCAAATTCCTTCAGCCTTTCCTCGCAGCAGAGCTGCTCCATCCCTCTGATCATTTTGGTGCCTCCTCTGGATTCACTCCAACAGCTCCATGTCCTTCCTGTGCTGGGGATCCCAGGGCTGGAGGCAGCTCTGCCAGGGGGTCTCACCTGAGCATGGATATTTTAAGGAGTTGTTGGCACCGGAATGCACCAGGATATGGTGCCAGGCAGTATTTATGGGGCTGTTTTTCTCCTGACATGGAATTCTGTTCAGCTCAGGAAGATGGATTTGTACTTTCAGGGCATATTATAAAATATCATCTGTGTTTTCTCCTTTGCCTTCCCATCATGCATGAAAAGATGAGCTTGCAGTTCTGGGCTCTGAAGACAGGTGGGAGAAACATTACCTCTCCAGAGAGTGGGATCAGCATGTGCTTTTCCTGGCTGGGAATTTATTCTAAGAACAGCAGTTTCACGCTGTCTCTCTCCCAGGAAGCTCCACTCTGCAGCTTTGGAGGCTCCGGGGTCCTGCTGGGAAGGTGGGAGAGCTGTTACTATTGGAAAGCCACTGGAACTTGCAGCTTAGATGAGCTGGCACCTCATGTCTCTGCCACTGACAAGCTGAGCAATGAACCTGCCCTGAAAACATTCCAAGAGTAATTGGAGCCTACAAGAAAGATGGAAAGCTGGGGACAAGGTCAAGGGGGAATGGGTTAACCCATGGCAGGGGGTGGAATGGGAGAAGCTTTAACATCCCTTCTACCAAATCATTCTGGGATTCCATGATCCTTGAGTGCCTAAAGTATCCCGTGGAGCTGTCAGCAGGAAGGACTGCATCCTGACTGCACAGCAGGAAAACTCTGAGCCAGTGCTTCACAGCAAGCCCAGTCCTGAGCAGCTGCTACAAATATATGCTCAAAATGAATTTATTCTTAATATTTCCAGAGCATCGACTCACAGTGATTCAGCTCTCAGTATTCCAGGCACGAGGAGAGGTTGTCCTTTGTTATTTCATGATGACAGTGGTTTTTACACTGCCAAGGCTCTGGAGTTCTAACAACAAATGTCAGGTACTTGAGATAAAATACAGTTCACTTAATGTGTTTTAGCAACTTACTGCTGAAGTGACACTGATTTCAGGAGCTCTGACAGGATGTTTCCCATGGAAAAAGATTTATTTCTATTAAAACCATCTCCACTAACACTGAACCCTTTGTTCTTGAAGGAGCTGTAACAGACGCTGTATCTGTATTTTCATCTCTTGGTCACTGGAAGCAAACATTTTATTTGACTCATAAAGCCACCCGAACCTGAGACCCTTCCCCGCAGCCAGGCCTTGTTTACACGGAGCCAGGGAGGGCTATCACTTCCCCCCACATAGTCCTGTGTCCCCTTCCTGGCACACGCGCGGGCTCCATGCTTCTACCCATGGAAAGGATGCCTAAGATTCCTGAATCCCTTCACTCTCTTTAAAACTGCTTAATTTGGGGCACATATGGGACTGCATTTCCTAGGCGCTGCCAGGCAGGAGACAACAACCACTGAGGCCGGGAACAGTGCCGTGAGGGCCGAAGCCGCAAATGCTGGAGATGTGAGGGCTGAGACAGAGACGACCGGGAGCGCTGAGGTCGAGGCCCGTGAGGGCCGAAGCCGCGAGGACNNNCCGGGAGGCCCGAACCCGCGAGGACGGAAGCCGTTAGCGCTCCCCCGTGACGGCTCCCGGGCCCTCTGAAGCACAGCGCAGCTCAGCGCTGCCCCGTGACGGCACCCAGACCCCTCGGGCACATCCCGGCTCTCCCGACGCGGCCCGGCCCTTCCTCTTCCTCCCCTTCCTCCTCCTCCCTCAGGCGCCGCCCGGAAGTGGCTGCGCCCCCCCGCGGCGCGTCACCGCCCCGCCCTTCCTGCCCC
>VZTX01023146.1:0-15354 GCA_013400915.1 Pardalotus punctatus
GGGGTGCCGGTGCGAGGGTGGGGGTCCTGATGAGGGGTGGGGGGTTCCCTCAGTACACCAGCACCTCCATCTTGTGGCTGCCCTTTTTCTTGCAGACAGGGCCGTTGGTGCCGGCCTTGGGTGACTCCACCACGGTGACGGACACGTCACCCTTTGTGAAGCGGGTGGAGAACCTGGGGTGGGAGGACGGAAGGGAGGGGTCAGGATGGAGAGGTGGGATGGGGACTCCCAGGCCCATCCCCTCCTTACCCAATGAGCTGCCTTGGTTACAGCCACTCCTCTGGGGCTGCCTGCTGCTGCCAGTCCCGGCGCTCCCATGGCGCCCCACCCTTGGAGGCTCCGTCTTCACCTCCATCCTGCCCTGGTGAGCTCCACCCTGGGCACCGCCCTGCCCAACCCACAATAACCCCACCCTCCAGGTCCCACACCCTCATCAGCCCCATCCTCCTGGCCCCACCTTGCCCCACCCACAGAAGCCACGCCCTCTATGCCCCCCCGTCCTGCCCCATCCACATCAGGCCCACCCATCGTAGCCGTGCCCTTCAGACCCCGCCCACTGTGACCACACCCACAATAACCACGCCCACCACAGCCCCACCCACACCTGTCGGTGATGTGCAGGGGCAGTGCCTGCCCAGTGGCGGCCTCGAAGGTCTGGTGCAGGCGGGTGACCAGCTCGATGAGGTGGTCACTGACCAGCAGGAAGTCGCCCTTGGCTCCCACTGTGGAGATCTGTGGGGCAAGTGGGGGGTCAGCGCTGCTGGGGATCCCCTGAGCCCCAGGCCCCCCCTCCCCAGGTACCTCCTTGAGGTGCAGGGCCAGGAAGCCGTCGGAGAAGCGGGTGACTGAGACACCACGGATGTCACTGAGGCTGAGCACGGTCTTGGGCTGGGCGGCCTTGGGGTCAGCCAGGACCAGGTGCTCGGTGGTGAGGAGCAGCAGGCGTGGGACTGTCTGTGGGTAGGGGTCAGCGTGGGCAGGGGGTCAGCGTGGGCAGGACGCCAGCACAAGCAGGGGCTCAGCAGGAACAGGGGGTCACAAACAGGGGGGTCAGCACAAGCAGGGGGTCACCACAAGCAGGGGGTCACCACAAGCAGGGGGTCAGTGTGGCCCCACATGCCCTCCCGCTGCCTGGGGCACGGGGACAAGGCAGGAGCTCACCTTTCCACTGGCCCTGTTCACCTTCCTCACGGTGTCAGCCATCACCAGCTTGTCCTTGGCCACGGCATGGAGCTTCTGGTACCTGGGGTTCTGCTTCAGCCCCAGGTATTCTCCACGGAAGGGCTGCTGCAGGCTGGGGACGAGGCCATCAGCCACCACTGCCCTGAGCTCCCCTGCACCCCCAGCCCCCAGCCCTGGCACCTTTTGGGGTAGAGGGACTTCTTGTCCTTGAAGAGCTCGCTGGCACAGAGCTTGGCCTGCAGCTGGCTCCGGCGCGATGGTGGCAGCTGGTCCCGGTACTTCTTGCACTGCCAAGGGAGGGGGGATTTGGTACCGCCCAAGACCCCTCAGGTCAGCTGGCACGGAGGGACCAAGATCCCAGTTGGAATTCCCCCCATCTCCCCCTGCTCCCACCTTCCAGTGGTAGAAGATGTTCTTCAGCTCCTGGTTGGCATCATCCAGGAACCTGTATGGCGCGGGGGGCCAGGTCCGGTCCATCACCGACAGTGGTGGGAGGTTCTTCGCCAGCCCAACCAGGTACTTCTGCACCTGGGGGTGACAATGTGGCAGGGGGTCAAGAGGAGACAGGGGTGTCCAGGGCTGGGAAAGGTGCCGTGCCCCAGTCTCCCCCAGCCCTGCTCACCAGCCGCCAGTAGATGAAGTTGGCCAGGCAGGTGCTGGCGCTGGAACGGAAATACCTCCTGTAGGTCCTGCGTGCCTGCAGAGACGGTGCCAGTGGTGAGGACACTGGACATCATCACCAGCCCCACAAAAGACAAGGGTGTCCCATCCCCCACATCCTCCCATCCCCATTTGGCCCCAGCGGAGAGGACAGCGGCTCCAGCCCGACAGGGTGGGCAGGAGCGGGGTGGGCAGACAGACAGACAGCCCGGACACAGTGGCATGGACAGCAGGACAGAGGTGGCCGGAGGGCATGGCCCTGTTACCTGGTACCCTCTCCAGTGAGCAGCGATGGTGGTGGCGGCTGTGTGACGTCGGCGCTGGCGCTTCAGCTCCCGGAGGAGCCGGCGAGACTGCAGGGGTGAGAGCCCGAGGAGCCCGAGGGGGAGACACCAACACAGACATGGAGCGAGAGGGAAAGGCAGGAGAGAGGCAGGAGAGGAGGAAAGACGGGGAGAGGAGATGAGGGTGAACCTGGTCCCATCAAGGGACACATGGAGCCCCTGGTCCTACTGTGGGGCACGCAGAGCCCCTGTCCCCACCCACCCTGCTGCCCACACGGGGCCAGTCCCACTGGTGGCCCCGGGATGCCCAGCCCTCACCTTCCAGCCCCGTGTATATTTCTGCAGGATCAGTGCTGACCGCTTCATCTGCTTGTACTGGTTCTTTTGCTGCGGGGCAAGAAGGGGGTGAGCTGGGGGGGCTCAGCAAGCCAGGGTGCAAGAGATGGGCAGGGAAAGTGTGGCCAGGACCCTCCTTGTCCTCACCCTGTGGCCCCGGAACCAGGCAGAGATGATGATCTGGCTCTTGCGCATCAGCTGGTACTGGGTCCGGTACCGCCAGCCCCGAAACACCTTCTGGATGAGGGTGGCGAGCTCGGCCACGCGCTCCTGGCGCTGCCGCTCCAGGTCGAAGAGCTGGGGACAACCATGGCAAGTGCTGGGTCACTGAGCAGCTGGGTCATCTGGAGCCACCTCCAGGGGCTGTGGCATCACCCAGGAACTCCCAGGATGAGTTTGGATCCCCCCAGACTCGCCCATTCCCAGACTCACAGTGCGTGGCGAGCGGATGAAGATCTTGGTGTGGCCGAACGCCAGCTCCTCGGCAGGGAATGCCAGACCTGCCAGCAGCACCTCGGCCCCCTCCCTGCACCATGGCAGAGACGAGGTCAGTCAGAGCCCCCCCAGCACCACCCCGGCCCCTGTGGTCCGTGCCAGCCCCGTACCTGTCACCACCGTCCCAGCGGGGCCACGTGCGGGGGTTGAGCATTTTGTAGCGCTGCAGGAAGGGGCCGTAGAGCTGGCGGAAGGCGTAGCCCGCTCGCCGCACCCGCACATTCTCCATCAGCCCCAGGTACCGGACCTGCGCCAGCACCAGCTCTGGTGTGAACACCATCGCAGACTTGGTGTCGTTGGGCTTGATGCACCTGTGGAGCACAGTGGTGGTTTGGGGGTCCCACAGGCGCCGGAGCCACACCCGGGGGTCCCCACCGGGGCCGGTACCTGATGTAGTTTGGGTTCTTGGAGTAGAGGTTCTTCATCAGCATCGCCACGGACGACTTGAACTGGAAGCCTGCGGTGGGCGGCAGCTTGAGGGAGACTTTCTGGGGGTCTCCCTCGGGGAAGAGCGAGTGCAGCAGTGCGTGCCGGGCCGCCCACATGGCCTGTGAGAGGTCGCGGAAGAGCAGGTCGTTGTTCTTCTCGATGAAGCCTGTCACGTTGTAGGTCACCTGGGGGGACAGTGGGGTCAGCACCCGGGCAGGGAGTGGGGCACGGTTCAGCATCTCCATGCCTGTTCCCAGTCCAGCCCCTCATCTCCCATGCAAAGCTCAGAAAAGGACCAGGGCGCTGGGAAAAGGGACAAGAGGTGCTGGGAACAGGTCTGGGATTCCGGGAAAAGGAGCAGGGCACTAGGAAGAGAACTGAGGCACTGGGAAGAGGATCAGGATGCTGGGAAGAGAACTGGGATGCTTGGAAAAGGACTGGGGTGCTGGGAAGAGAACCAGGGTGCTGTGAAAAGGACTGGGGTGCTGGGAAGAGGATCAGGGTCCTAGGAAGAGGATCGGGGCACTGGGAAGAGGATCAGGATGCTGGGAAGAGAATTGGGATGTTTGGGAAAGGACTGGGGCACTGGGAAGAGGACCAGGGTGCTGGGAAGAGGATCGGGGCACTGGGAAGAGGATCAGGGTTCTAGGAAGAGGATCAGGGAGCTGGGAAGAGGATCAGGGTTCTAGGAAGAGGATCAGGGAGCTCAGAAGAGGATCAGGGTTCTAGGAAGAGGACCACAGTGCTGGGGAGAGGAGCAGGCGCTGCCAGACCTTGCCGGCATAGTGGTGGATGCGGAAGCAGCGCGGTGGCAGGCTGGCATCAGTGACATGCCGGGCATTCTGTGTCTCCTTGCTCTCGTAGTGCTTGTGAGTGGCGAAGAGCTGGTTGAGCTTGGTGAGGAAGGTGTCCTCGTTGACCACGCCAGGCCGCAGGCACTCCTCGTCCAGCATGGCCAGGATCCCACTGGTGCTCTGTGCCGTGAGGAACCGTGTCACCCCAAACTGGCCACATTGAATCCCAGTTTGGGCTATGGGGGGAGCTGGAACCCCAAGACTCCGGCACTGGGCGGACAACTCACGTTCTCAATCAAGTTGCAGATGATAGTGTTGTCAAAAAACTCCACCGGGGTCCACTGGATGCCCTGAGAGCAGATGGGGGTCAGACACATGGATTGCCCGGACCCCGCCCCACGGACACCTCCAGATGATGTGGGGCAGGAACCGGACATCCGGCCACGGGGACAAGGATCCCAAATCCCTTCCTGCCATTGAATCTGCTCCCAGCGGGGAGTGGGGCGAGAGAGGGATGTGCAGTGGAGCTGTCTCCGGCACTTCCCCATCCCGGGGGGGCCGAAGCTCCTTGGGGCCGTGCTCCTGCAGGGGCTGGAGGTACCTCTCGGACATATTCCTCCTGCTCCTCCTTCAGCGTCATCAGGATGAAGATCTGCTGCAGCTTCTCATTGCAGTAGTTGATGATGAACTGCTCAAAGCCATTGTCCTGCAAGAGAAGGATCCTGTGCAGCTGGTGCTTCCCAAGCCCCTTCCCCACATCCCACCTGCTGTTCCCAATGCCCTGGATGGGGCCAGGCAGGTCCTTCACTCACCTGGAAGATCTCAAAGCCATAGATGTCCAGGACGCCCATCACCTTCCTCTGCTCATCCGACTTCACCTGGGGAGATAACGGGGTGTTGAGCCCTGTGTGGGTGGGGGTCCAAGGGCTCACTGGGGGTCCGGGGTGCCCTGGAGCTCACCTGGATGCTCGTGTTGATGCGATTCACCAGCCAGTCGAAGAGGCGGCTGTAGATGTTCTTGGCCAGCGCATCCCGGCCGTAGTAGCCCTGGGGAGAGGGGAGGGGGGCTGGTGCCGGCTCACGGGGGGCTGCCGGGCATCAGCCCCACAGCCGGGGGTGGTCCTGCTCACCTGGGGGACGGTGAGGGTGGTGAGCACCGTCTCATCCCGCGCCTTCACCGTGCGGGAGCACAGCGCCTGCTCCAGCGTGCCGGGGTCCAGCCCAATCAGCTCGCAGATCTCCTGCAGCTCTGTGTGAGGAGACGGCGGTGCCAGCACTGAGGAGGGGCTGAGGGGGTCCCCACGCCCCCCATTCCCATCCCTATCCCCATCTCTACCCCGGGGCTTGGTGAAGCTGCAGGCTTCCAGCCCACTGACCTGAAAGCTGCTGCTCCCTGTTCCCAATCTGGACCCCAAAATTCTCCCTCTCCCAATCTCACCCCATATCTTGCTCCCCATCCCAGACCCTGCAGTTCTCCCACTCTCCAGATCCTTTTCCCCAACCCAGACCCCATATCCTGCTCACCATCCCAGACCTTGAAGCCCTCCCATTCCCCATCCCAGACCCTGAAGCCCTCCCATTCCCCATCCCAGACCCTGAAGCCCTCCCATTCCCCATGCCAGTCTCTGCAGCCTTCCCGATCCCCATCCCAGACCCCGTATCCCATTCCCCATTCCGCACCCCACAGCCTTCCCAATCCCCGTCCCAGACCTCATATCCCATTCCCCATCCTGCACCCTGTAGCTTTCCCAATCCCCATCTCAGACCCCATATCCCACTCTCACCCTAGACCCCATATCCCATTCCCCATCTCAGATTCTGCCGCCCTTCCATTCCCCATCTCAGACCCCATACCCCACTCCCAGCCCAGCAGCCCTCCCATTCCCATCCCTATCTCCATCCCTACCCTGGGGCTCGGTGATGCTGCAGGCCTCCAGCCCACTGGCCTGGAAGCTGCTGCTCAGCTGGACATTGCCCAGTTTGAGCACCACGGCCGTCACCTCCAGCAGCTCTGTCACCTCGGCAGGTGAGAAGCCGATGACCCTCATGGCATCCTGGGGATGGACACAGCAGTTCAGGGGAGGGGGTGGGTTCCAGGATGTCTGGGGGGGGCCTCATGTCTTCCCATGGGTACCTGCATGGTGTGGAAGTTGGCTGCATCGTCCATGCCAGGTAAGCTGGAACTCTCCCGGTTCAGGTATCCATAGTGCCCGCAGTCCTGGCGGAGCTTCAGCTGCTCTGATTGATGGGAGAGGAGGTGGTGGCTCAGCCATGCCCCCCCCCCAGGTCCTTTTCCCCCCTGAAGCCCCCACACTGTGGGGTCTGGACCTACGGAGCAGCTGTGCCGAAGCCCCAGCCAGGAGCTGGTAGAAGATGTGGAAGTTCCTCTCGCCCTTCACGTGCCGGACGATGCGGGATTTCTCCAGCAGGTCTGTGGGGAGGGGTTGGTGTCACGGGGGTGTGTGGAGTGGGACCCCCCGGGATGGGCAGTGGCTACTCACAGTTGCTGATGACCCCTCCCAGGGGCTGCCCCTTGAAGTCGAACTCAATGTCCATGTACTTGCCCTGGGGGAGGGGACTGGGTCAGGGAAGGAGGTCCTGGTGGGAGTGGAAGCTCCACTCCCCACATCCCCATCCCCGTCCCTTCTGTGCTCCCAGCCCCATCAGGGCCCACATGGCCCTGGTGGGGTCCAGCCCCGCTCCCCAGGTCACTCACAAATCGGGAGGAGTTGTCATTACGGACAGTCTTGGCGTTTCCAAAGGCTGCAGGGGGAGGACGGGGGTTACTGCGGGTCTGGGGGGGCTGTGCCGAGCCCTGGCAGGTCCGGGATGTGGGATACGGGGCTCAGGATGTGGGGCACTCACCCTCCAGCACGGGGTTGGACTGCAGGAGCTGCTCCTTCACCTTGTTCACCTCCTCCCCTTTGCTGCTCACGGCCGCCACGTAGGACATCACCAGCTTGCTGGCCTCTGCCAGGAGGGGCCAGGGGTCACGGCTGTGTGGCCGTGGGTGCTGCGGCCATGCCCCCCACCCCATCAGCCCCTCACAGTGCTCTGAGCATCCCCTGGCAACCCCGGCTCTACCTGTCTTGCCGGCGCCGCTCTCGCCAGTGATGAGGATGCACTGGTCCCTGTCCCGGTCCCGCAGTGACCGATAGGCATCGTCAGCGATGGCATAGCTGGGGACAAGAGGGGTTGGAAGGGGCTGGAGCCAGCTGGGGGCTTCAGGAAATACCCTCCCCACATTGTGGCTGTGGCGTTGCCCCCTTGGACCCTGACACCTTGGGATTGGCAGGGGGTGAAGCCCTTGGTGGGATCCAGGGGACTGAGGGCATCACCACCCTCCCTGTGCTCACATGTGGGGCTTCACAGCGAAGAAGTTGCAGTTGTGGTACTCCTGCACCTTCTCCGGGGTGTAGATGGGCAGCGACTGGTACGGGTTCACCGAGACCACCACATTCCCAATGTACGTCTGTAGGACAGCAGGGATGAGGGGCTGGGAGGACACAGTCCAGATCCTCTGCTTCCCATCCCCACCCAGATCCTTCTCCCCATCCCAGATTCCATATCCCGCTCCTCATCCTAGATCCTGCAGCCCTCCCACTTCACATCCCAGACCCCATACCCTGTTACCAATCTGGACCCCAAAATTCTCCCTCTCCCAAGCTCAGACCCCATATCCTGCTCCCCCTCCCAGACCCTGCAGTCCTCCTACTCTCCAGATCCTTTTCCCCATATCCTGCTCACCATCCCAGACCTTGAAGCCCTCCCATTCCCCCATCCCAGACCTTGCAGCCTTCCCAATCCCCATCTCAGACCCCATATCCTTTGTCCCATCCAAGACCCCATATCCCATTTTCCATCTTAGACTCCATATCCCATTCCCTATCCCAGACCCTGCAGCCTTCTCATTCCCCATCTCAGACCCCATATCCCACTCTCACCCTAGACCCCATAGCCCATTCCCCATCCCAGACCCTGCAGCCTTCCCAAATTCCATCTCAGACCCCATATCCCTCTTCCCATCCCAGACCCCCTATCCTTCTTCCCGTCCAAGATCCCATATCCCGTTCCCCAGTCCCACTCCAGCAGCCCTCCCATTCCCCATCCCAGACCCCATATCCCACTCCCACCCTAGACCCCACATCCCATTCCCCATCCCAGACCCTGCAGCCTTCTCCCTCCCCATCTCGGACCCCACATCCCACTCCCACCGCAGCAGCCCTCCCATTCCCCATCCCAAACCCCCTGTCCCGCTGCCCACGTAGATTTCGTGGCGGCGGAATCGCTCCTGCAGCGTCTCGAGCAGCGACTGCTCGGTCAGCGGGTCCAGCAGAACCAGATCCCCGACGGCCTCGGCGTCCAGCAGCGACGTGGTGCCTTCCATGGCCGGGCAGCTCCGGGGCAGCTGGGACACAGCAGAGGGAGGGGGCTGCAACCACGGACACGCAGCCCCTTCCCCAAAATACCCCCCCGGGTGGTCAGCAGTCTCTGGGATCTTGGCTGCTCCCCCCGACTCAGGGACAGGCAGTCCCGGGGGACAGGGGACGAAGTGGCCACACACCCACAGGGACACAAGGGGCACTTTGCCGGGGTATCCCAGTGCCTGGACCCCGTGGTGGGGCTGGGGGCAGCCGGACGCTGGGGGGAAGCGGGGGCCCGGCCAGGAAATGCGGACACCTGGATCCTATTCTTGGGGCAGGGATTAATTCAGCCTCCACTTCCTCCCTCCTTCCTGGCAGGGTGAAGCCGGGGCGGGGAGGGGAGCCCAGACCCCCTGACAGGTCACCCCCGAAAGCCCGTGTGCTCCTTGTCCCCACTCTCCCTCATCCCTCACCTGCCTGTGACAGCACAGTCACGTTCTCGGGGTGACCTTCACCCCCACTTTACAGCTGGGGCTCAGGGCTGTAAACCCAGCCCCACTTATCGGTGCCCGGGGAAAGTTCACGAGAGAGGAAAAAGGTGGGGAAGGATGGGGCAAACGGGGTGATGGAGGCAGCTCCAGCAGCCTCTAGAGATGGCAGAGCCCCCCGGGGGTCCGAGCCCCCTGCGCTGCTGGGTGCGGGACCCCAGGGTCAGCACCCATGGGGTGGGAGCCGGAGTAAGAGCCCCCACAGCTCCAGGGCAGCGCTAAGTTCGCCCCAGTGTTCCCAATAACACCAGGTCCCCACGTCCCGTGGGGTACAGGTCCCCTGGGATGAGGGTCATAGGGACAGGATACCCCCACCCAGCTGAGGGTTGGGGGGCTCAGGTGCTGCCTGGCAGCAGAGGGGTCCCCAACTCACCTCCCGGTCGCAGAGCAGCAGCTGCTGGAGTGGCTTCAGCCGGAGCTGCTCCGGAACCGGCAGGGCTCAGCCCAGCCCAGTGCCCGGTGCTGGCCCCGTCCGGCCCACGGAGGGGCGGGGGGGCAGCAGGGCCCTCCCCCAGAGCACCGGGCCCGCTCCCGGATGGGGAAATTGAGGCACGAAGTGGGGATCAGCCCCAAGACTGCCACCGCCTCCAGCTCATCATCATCATCATCATTCGGCTGCTGTGTCCCTTCCCCACCCCGCAGTTCAGAGCAGGAACAAGAAGGGAAAATCCTGGAGCTGAGCAAACAAAGGGAGCTTCCTCTCCTGAGCTGCGGGAAGAAGGGGCAAGATACAGGGCTGGAGAACCAGGAACACCCAGGGCTGCTCGGAGGAGGATGCTGGTCCCCAGGGAGGACACCTGTCCCCAGAGAGGACTCCTGCTCCCAGGCCAACCTGAGGCCATGGTAGGTCCTGCCCCAGGGAATGTGCCAGCCAAGGGCTGAAGTGTGCCCACACCATCCCCAGAAGAATGACCTTCCACAGGTGGATGAGCCCTGGGGTCACAGTGGGACGAACAAATGAGGCTCAGGACCTAAAAAATACATCTTTATTAAAAATATAATCAGTCATTCACCACGCTGAGGGTGGGGGGACGCAATAACAGCGGCTGCTCACACCTGAGCAGGGAGGAAAGCGCAGCAAGGGCCAGGGGAGCAAACCTGGGACAGGGACAGACCTGGGACTGGGACAAATGGATGGCAGAAGTTCCAGCAGTGTCACAGGTGAGGTAGGGGCTGGGCTGGGGGTCCCCAGGGCAGCTGAGACACTGCAAGGAGGTGAGGGCAGCGTTATTGCTCAGGAAGTTGCATAGATTGGGGCGTCCCCTCCAGCTCTGTGCTTTGGCAGAGCTCCCCAGCCAGCACTGGGAGCAGGAACACCGACAGGGTCACCCCCAGTCCCTGCCTGCACCCACTGAGAGAGGAGTAACAGCAGGAGAAGGGCAGCGAGGCAGGGAGGAAGCACATCCACACTCATCCTTAGCTCTGGCATGGGAAAGGTGGCTGAACACGGCTTCTACCCCAACACCACATCCAGAGGCAGCCAGCACACCCCGAGGCTCCACAGCTCCCTGTGGGATGCGCTGGATTTTCAGTATCCACATGGGATGGAAGCCAAGGCAGAGGTGTGGCCCGACCAGGTGGAGCCCTCTGGTATATTTGGTAACAGGAGGAGGAGCAGGTCACTGGCAGCTGCCTCCCCGTGGCTCCAGGCAGGTGCTGAGCACGCAGGTACCAGCGGGACAGGTCCAAAGTTCCCCTCGAATGTGTCACCTGCACAGGAGATGGAGGAGAAGGTCTGTCCCCGCCCCAGGCTGTCCAGTGCCCAGCGATAGGAAAGGGGTTCCTGTCTGCTGCCCACAGGGGGATGGAGCCAGATGAGCACCCAGGCTTGGGAGGGGGTCCCTGCCCTGGGGGTTGCACCCTGGGAGCTCACAAACATCCACTGCAAAAGTTGGGGTGGGTCCAGTGCATCTTCATCCAGGACCAGGTGACCCACTGCAGCCTGGGGGGCTCCCATGTGTCCCACCCCCCAACACCCAGGCCTGTGCTGGCAACAGCATTCACACTTCAGGCAGGAGCTGCAGGGGAAGACGAGGGGGTCAGACCCCCTTTTCTCCCTGTTAGAGGGGGTCCATCCCCCTAAGGTCCATCCCCACCCTGCCCGGGGCAGCCCAGCAGTTGGTTCCGCTCCTTGGCCCCAGGGCAGCTGACCTCACTGGACATCCAGATGGTTGTGGGGCAGGAAATCACTCCTGTGATTCCCAGCGAAGGAGTTATTGACATTCTCTTCCTCCTCATCATCATCATCATCATCCTCCCAGAAGAGCTCCTCATCAATGAAGAGACTTTCCAGGCCGAACTCCCGCTCGTGGACAAACACCTCGTCAGAGGTGACGTGGGAAGCACCACCCACAAAGTCAGCAAACCTGGGAGAAGCCGAATTGGGCAGGTGTGTCCAGTGCCTCCAGAGGCCCTGACACACAGGTGAAGCATTTTGGTGCTGGGAGCAGACATTATCCATCCTTTCCCCCCAGCTCCCACACACCACGGCTCCGTGTCTGTCTCTAAGGACAGAGGTGACAGCACACAGGGACACAGGGTGGCCACCCCGAGCTCGCTCCCAGGGTTGTTACCTTTTGGGAGACTGGATGCGGGACACCGTGCTCCAGGCAGAGAATTCGGGGCTCTGGCAGAAGCTCCGCAGCTCTGCCAGGGCCCTGCGGGTCTCCACCTCGCCCTGGAGCCGATATTCCTCCTCTGTCAGCAGCCGAGGTGGGGTCGGGCCCAGCTTGGAATTCTGCACCCTCCTGCCAGGGGGTAACACTAGTTACTGCCCACCCGGATGGGGGGGGACCCTGGGGTGGGACTAGCGTCCAGGGCAGGACCCCCAGAGCAGGATCCCTGGGCAGGAACTCTCAGGACAGAACCCCTGGGACAGGACCACCTTCCAGGGCAGGATCCCTGGAGCAGGAACTCTGGGGCAAGACCAGCCCCTGAGACATAAATCCCTAGAGTGGACTGAGCTCCCAGGACAGGACCAGGGCAGGAATTTCTGGGGCAGGACCAGTTCCCAGGGCAAGACCCCCTGGGCAGGACCAGCTCCCAGGGCAGGACCCCCAGAGCAGGATCCCTGGGCAGGAACTCTCAGGACAGAACCCCTGGGACAGGACCACCTTCCAGGGCAGGATCCCTGGAGCAGGAACTCTGGGGCAAGACCAGCCCCTGAGACATAAATCCCTAGAGTGGACTGAGCTCCCAGGACAGGACCAGCTCCCAGGGCAGCTGGCAGTGGGGAAAGTGGAACACACCCCTCCAGCCTCGGCTCCTTGCTCCCAGGGGCCCTCTCCTGCACCAGTCCCAGGGGAAAAAGGGCACAGTTACCCACCCCCCGGCAAACCCCAGTGAAAACACCGCTGTTTCTGTGACACAGGCTCCATCCAGCAGCTCATCCCGACCCACCAGGAGCCGTGAGCACCTGGAATTCCACAGGCCTCACCGGTAGACAGCGAAGGCCCACTGCAAGGGGTAATCCAGGTTCTTGGTGCAGATGGCGATGAGCACCAGGCTCAGGGCAACAGGATGGATCTGGATGCCCGAGTACATCATCAGCAGCCCCAGGAGCTGCAGGGCCCAGGAGAGGAGGTTGATGCTGCGCTCGTTCTCCAAGGGGCCGTACTTGTAGCACACGGCAAAGCTCAGGAAGCCCACGAACAGCAGGTAACCTGTGGGAGAGCACAGGGATGGGGCAGAAATTGGGGACTCCATGAGGATGAAGGTGAACTCAACACCACCCCCTCAGAGCACCAGCAGGGACACAGAGCCTCAGTGCTGCTCCCCAGCACGTTCCAGCACCCTTAGGAGACGTTCAACTGGTGAACCAGTGAGTCCCAGAGCTCTCACCCACCTAACAGGTACTGCCAGTAGGACTTGCAGATCTCCCGCAGGTTCTTGAAGATCAGCTGAAGCAGGTACAGGGAGAAAGACCAACCTCCGACGAGCAGGAAGTACACAGGGCTTTTCTGCGGAGGACAGGGGGGCTGGAGACAGGCAGTGGGGCAGCCATGGATACCTCCCCCAGGTGCTGAGCTGCTCTGTGCCCAGCCCAGCCCATCCCAGTACAGGTATGGAAAGGGCTACGAGGCCTCTGACCCCCCAGGAGGTGACACCCACCTTGGGCATGACCTTGGACATCATGTAGACAAGGATGAGCAGCGAGGCCAACAAGCCAACGCTGATTCCAGCTGAGTAGTAGAAGATTTGGCTCCTGCAGTGATCACACGGGGAATCACACCAGGGGTTTTATGGATATCTGTGCACAAACACCCCCACCCAGGAGCCACTGGGCACTGCCCACCTGCCCTAGGCCCTGGGGAAAGGAGGGGACTCACCTGCTCAGTGTGTCCCCACAGAAAAACAACAGCAGGCCCAGGAAGAAAACAAGGAACAGCTTAGGATCAAAGCCTGGAAAGAGAATGAATCCCAGTGGAGAGGAGCACGATGGGAAGCTCCAACCAGCCACAGGATCACAAGGACAGGGACGGGGCAGTGTCCAGGTGAACTTCCAAGTGCCTGAAATTCCCCATTTCCTTCCACAGACCCAATTCCCTTCCTGAGGAAGGAACAGCCTTGCTGGTCATTGGATCATGAGCTACCATGTTCCGTTGTCTCCTGGGCAGCCCCAGACCCCGTTTTCCCCACCAGGGAGGGGACGTACGTCGGAAAAGTGTGACATAGTAGGTGGTGGCAGGCTCCAGCAGCTCGACCTTGAGGCAGGTTTTGCTGCTGTAGAGATCCACATCGATGCTGGTGTCGTTGAGCTTTTCCCGCAGGAAGGAGAACAGCATGTTCCACACGCTGAACTTCTCCAGCTCCTCCTCGCTGTCCACCTGGGTGACGCGGATCATCCGGTTGCTGGTGACGTGGATCTGTGGGAAGCGAGGGCAAAATGGATGGATGGGCTGGAGCAGGGAGCGTCTTCTGCCTCCTCCTCATCCTCCTCCTCTCACCTGTGTCCTCGTCCAGATGTCGTGCCATTGCGGAACACGCGTGTTGGTGTAGCAGAAGCGCTGGGAATTGTGGTACTTGGACTTGTGGCCCTCCTGGAGCTGGATGATGGGATCGTTGGTGCCTGGGAAGCACAGAGAGAGGGGTTCAGGCCCTGCTCCCCTCTGCTTCACCCACCAAACACACTAACATCCTTTCCCTCCCCGGCGATCCTCCAGTTAAGCATATTCCCCATGGTCCACTGTTTCCCTTGGAATACAGCCTCTGGTTCTTTTTTGGGATAACCCTGTGCCCTGGGCTGTCGGGATCAGCACAGCCCCATCCCTGCGTCCCTTCCAGCTCGACCCCTAATTCCAGAATCGTTCCCACCTCAGGGAAATAAATCCGAGGGTGGCTCCGGCACGCACTCGACCCCCCGGGGTGAAGTGGCTCCCGAATCCCACGGAAGACCCGGCCGTACCGTGGGATCGGGACAGCGGGACACGAAATCCCGGTCCCACCGGACCGCAACGACCGCCTGAGCCTGGAAGCCCCGGGAAGCGCTCAGAGGGTTCCTTGGGGGCGCAGGGAGTCTCTCAGCGGGCACCAGGCAGCTCCCCGTGCCCCAGGCCTGCTCCCGCCCTCGGTCGCCCCGCTGCCCCGGGGCTGTCGCCGCCCCGCTCCCCGCCATGACGCCCCACGGTCCCCGCCCATCGACGCCACCACCCAGCGCACCTGCAGCTTCCAGAGGCAGGAAGGGAAGGAACAGCAACAACAGCACCGGGAGCCGCCGCCCCGAAGGCGGTTTCATCCCTCCCGCCGCGGCCGCGCCAGCCACTTCCGTTTCCGGCGCCAGCCCGGCAGCGGCCGCCGAGCAGCAGCGACAGCCAATAGGAAAGGCACTCTCCGGGCTTTGTCGCCGATTGACAGCTGATTTAACCTATCAAAAAGCAACTATGAGCTCGCGCTCGCCCCTTCGCCCCCTGCAGCGTGGATTGACAGTATTTACAACCTATCAGCATTGCGCGTGCAGGAACCGGCCATGCTCCCGCCCTCGGTTACCACGGTGACCAACATGCCCGCCATTCATTCAACGGCCACGCCTCACCCTCGTAACGGCTCTGACAGACACGCCCCTCGGCCTATCAGAGAGTGGGCGCGGCCGGCCACGCCCCCACACCCCTGCGAATCCCGTGTGATTGACAACTTCCTCCGCCTATCAGAGCGCGGCCTCGCGTTGTTTGTGTGAATGGGTCGCGCGTGGGGGCCGCGCAGCTCCCGCCCCTCGCCCCCCTGCCCCTCCCCCGGCAGTCGCACCCGCGGCCTCGGGACCCGCCGG
>VZTX01023147.1:0-10167 GCA_013400915.1 Pardalotus punctatus
GGGCCGGGGGCAGGGCCGGGGCGGGCCGGGCCGGCTGCACCGCCCCGCTGCCCGCCTCCCCGGGGCGTCCCGGCCTGCGCCTTGGCCTCTGCCCCAGTAGTGTCTGGATCGGGCTCAGTATGAGGAACCGGGATTTAACGATGTCTGTGGGGTCTGAAGCGGCGAACAACCTCCTGGGGATGATAGGAATCTCTGAGGAGTCGAAATCAAGGAGGTACAGCTGCATCCTTGACTACCTCCAAGAAGACACATTACTGATGATGGAAACTGCCTGTACTGTGGTGACACAGTGTGAGATGTTTTAACTGTGACCCAGGAGCTTCATAATGACATCAAACAGGCCCAGTGCTTGACACTAACGCTGAACTTCTGTCACTCTCTGATAGAGAGACTCTTCTGAACTCCTAAGGCTTGCTGGAATCGTGTTGCTTCAGGGACAAGAGTCACCCTCCCATACTGTGACCCATCGCAGTGAACTGACTCTACTACAGGGCCAAGCTGCCACAGATACACAGCAGACAGCACTGCCATACCCACTCCACTCCTCTTCTGTGAAAACAGACCCCTCTCAGATGGAGAGGTTTCTATACAGTTTGCCTCATTAGTTGCCCAAAAAGGTGATGTCTGTGCAGACCAAGTTTCAAGAAAGTCAATACCCAAGCATGGCTGCTTGCTGGTGCCTCTCATTCCCTCCAGCAATGAGTCTGCTAGGCCTAATGCAGACCACAACCATTCCTCTTCAGTCAAGGACTCTGCAGTCAAAGGAAGCAAAGTCAAATCACACTGTGAGCAGTGGGACCCCTTGCTGGAACAGCTGGAGAAAGCAGAATGAATGTATGTTCTCAGGGAATCATTTTTATATTGGTAACTGAAAGCCCTATGCTCAGTTCAGCACATCAGTCTGCTAAATTACACAATATATTTTCAGAACAGCCTAAAAAGCTTGAAAGAAACCAGTGTAGAAGCTCACAGACCTATTTCTCCTGCCTAGCTCTAACTCATCCTGGCAAAATGGGCTTTGCACCACAGCAGTTGAAAGGTAACCTTGGGGACCCATCACTTAGAAGAAACAAGAGCACTGTGTAGCTCACAGCCTCCTCTCCAGGTGAGCCATTAGAAAGCAAACCAAAGCACGAATTTTTACAGGTTTGCAAAGTGTCCAGTGCCTTGCTTTTTCTTAGGCCTCCATGCTGGAGGAGCAGGAAAGCAGACTGCAAGTGCTGGGGTGCCTTGCAGAAGGAAAGAGGCCACAGTAACTTCTACAGCTTCTCTCCTACAGCTGTCAGAGGTAGGTGGCTGAGTACAAAAGGTGAAAGGCAAGAGACAGCTTGGCAGAACAGATATGTAAAATGTACTCAATAATCAATTGCTGCGGCTGCTGCTAAAGGAGGGCAGGGCCCTCCTGTGAGTTCCTGGAATTCTGTCAAAAGAAGCCACCAGACGGCAGTGTAATTGTTAGGCTAGGCTGTTAGGCTGCTGCTAGGCTTGTGGTTCTTCCGTCTATGGCATGACTTTTGAGGAAGAGCACCCTGTGCCATGAGGAGTTATGTGGACTGCTGGCACACGCTCCAGTTTGGTGGGACAACAGGCCATGGCCAGGAAAATCCGTTGTCACTTGGGAGCCAGACCCACTTCTGGGGAGCACTGAAGGTGGTGGCATTGTCTAGCCAGCCATGCAAGCACAACACGAATTATCTCCAGGCCTTGGCTACCACCTGTGTTTGGGGCATGGGGAACTTTACCTTCAAGAATTGTACCCACAAGCAACATCCTGTGAGTGCCACATGCTGGAGCTCGTCTCATGGAGCTTGTTAACAGCCAAGAGCTCTGGACTGAGTTTGTAGGTAGGTGGTAGTTACCAAAGTTGTTTACCTGTCAGCCCTGACCTCTTCCTAATGCCAGTTCTTGGGCACAAGCCTTGTTTGGGATAATCGTGGGATCCTGCTGTAAATGTTTGCCCTGGCAGCATATGCATCACCACCCACAGGTCTTGGACCACAACACTGGGCTCTCTCCCCCATTCCAGCAGCCAGTAGGATCTGGGCTGTCATTGCTTTGGGTCACAGAGGTGATTCTGGGACTGAGGTGGGAATAATGCATTCTCTAGTGACATTGGACTCCTGTGACCTGCATCTTAAATCACTTCTGGTAGGAGGCTCCATCAGCAGCTGCCTGATGGGAAAGGAAAAATTCCTCACAGAAATGATAAGGAATAGGTGATTTCAAATAGATCCCAAGTGCTCCAAAAAGATTGCACTGGAATGTGCTCTGTACCCTCCCCTCAGCAGCAGGACTGTCATCCTATTATCCTCCAGATTATTGAATTGTCCTCCAGATCCCTCATAGCTTCTCTAGCAATGCTACTCACCTCTCTAAAAGAGCAGCCCAGCGTCTTCCAAGACTGCGCATCTTCCCCAGCACAGCCTGGAAAACCACCCCCAAGGGGAGGGCCCTACGCAGGATGCACAGCAGAATTTGGATGGCTCACAGAATTCATTTTGGTGCATCTACTTCACAGGCTACTGCAGTGGAACTGCTGTTTGTGGAGGACCAAACTACACTCCACCTGAAAAGGTGCTGAGGTGTCAGATGGGCTACACTGGACTGGTGGTAAGAAAGGCTGGTTTTGAATAAAAAACTGTGGGTTAGTGTGAGATATCCCATGTTCTTAGCAAAGGATAACTTAATGTCTGTGTCCTTGCAAAGGAGCAGGAGGCCTGTGAGGGTGAACACTGGGACATGCAAAGTTGTTATGCTCCGCTGACTTGGAACAGCATTGATCAGTTTGTGCTAGCTGCAGATCTGGTGAGGAAACTTTAAGTACAGCAGATTGATTACTACCAGGGGACAAATTCCCCATAGCTGGTTGGATTCAAGCACTGAAGTACTGACATATTGATCTATTTATGTTGATTTATTAGTAATGGCCCTGTACCCCAACTTCTTTTGTGTGGTTATACAAATAAAACAAAGCATATTGTTGCTAGCTTAACTGGTTTCTTTTAGAGGATACACAGAGGACACACGTTTATATAAAGCCCCATATTGTGAGCGTATGCAGCAATCTATAGTGGACAGGAAAATAAAAGTGATCACAGGGAAGCATGTTATCATGCAACCAGCTCCAACATGCTGGCTCACAGGCTTCAGTTGGAGCTCCCTCTACAAATCTTGTTTGCCTTGGAGATGGTCCCAGGCAGTCTCAAGAGTTTAAATGAGCTCCCCACATGGGAAGAGTAGAGATAGGCTGTGATCATCCCACCACCTCTGGGCTCTGCTCAACAGCAATAGACCCATCCAGGTACCTCACGTGGTGTGCTTTCCCTTTGGCTTTCCCTAATTTCTTGTTGAATTTCATTTATGTGAATTTATGACTGAAAAAGTTGCTTACCTATTAAGCACAAAAAAATGCTGTTATGGCTTAAGTTAGTTTCTCCCCCCATGCTCCAGACCTGTTGTGCTCCTCATTATTAGCATCATGCTGTAACCAACTGAGCTAAACTCAGTTGTTCCAGAGTTCTCCAGCTGTGCAGAAGGTGGGAGAGACAAATAGATGCTGGCTTTTTACCCACCACAGTCTGAGGCCAATACGATAATTTAAATGGAAATCTTTGTTTTAAGCCAAGCTATGAGTGGTTGAAAAAGTGAAGTGCATCTACTTCAGGGATTAACCTGCAGCATAATTTGGATAGTGGGGCTCCTGAGTGTTAAATCATTCCCACATGAGCCACCACCATTCAGCTGGAAGCAGCCCCAGGCACACACCATGCATCAGGTCCAAGTGGTGCACATTTGTATCACTTTATTTGCAACTAATGAAATAGCTAGAAACATTTATTGCATATAAATTATATATGAGCACCCATCATACAAATAAACTCTTTCCAGTCTCAGCTTTCCATTTCCTCCTTAATCTGAAAGTCTATTATATTTGGGACAGATTCAGCAGTCTCTGCAGGTTCCCATCCCCTGGGGCTGTTTAGGTTAATTTGTGAGGTAAGGTGAGCTAGTCTCCAGATCTCTACAAAACCCATACCCACCTTTAGAGTATGCACCTATTTTAATGTATGAAGTGGCAGGGGAAGAAGAGAAGTTTCTCTCCAGCTCTTGTCTAGACTTAACCTTCTTTCACTTGGAAAATCTGGCAGATTCCCCATAGGCTGAGATGAAATAATAGTGAAAACCATAAGTAATCTGACACTTGTAATTACAGGCCTACCAGTTCCTTATTGACCTCAGACAGAATAAGGAAATAGCACATACTAGGATCATTTAAAAACAAGGGAAAAGTTCTAGTTAACACTAAGTCTCATGTGTTTATGGAAAAGAATGTATAAAACTGCCTGGGAACTTTCAGAGATGTAAGTTACAGATTTGGGTTATGGATTTGGCTGACAAAAGTAAAAGATGTTGAAGTAATAGCTCTCCAGGAAGGAAACTGATACAGTTTTACACTGTGTTTTGATTTTTAAAATACTGGAATGATACCAAATTAACACATTTTGTAGTAATTGGACTGAGGATTGACTAGATAGCAAGTGTCAAAATATTAAAGTTGATACAAGCATATAAGGGCTGTTTTTGAAACAGCCCAGTGGTGAGTTACTCTGCCCGGGCCACACTTTTGGTCTGGCAGCACTGTCTGTGGAAGAAGTGACTCTGGCTAAGGACTGACTCACAGCATAGTAGCAGCTGAGTGTGAGCTCCCAGTGCAGTCAGGAAGGCTAATTCCATTCTCCAATGGATAAGCAGGGAATGCGGAACAGGTGTAATGAGATTATATTGCAGGAGATTATATTGTGTCTGCTAATTCCATGGAGGTGATTACTGGTGTGAAAGAATTCCCAGTTTTAACATCTGTGATTCAAGGAGGAAGGGAACAAGTTGGAGAGGTTTCCTGGCAGAGCTTTAAGGCCTGTTAAGGAGTTGGAAGACATTTTATGGGAAAGAAGCATTTAGGACCAATACAATCAAAGCCTTAGTATACCTATGTAGAGTTGCATTTTTGCTCCTCCAGTTGTCATACTGCGTAACAATGGCACAAGAAAAAACAGTCTAGAGATGAGGTATACATTTGATAATGGAGAAAGGAGTTAAATACTTCAGTGGTTTACTTACAGTGCTGGCAGCTTTCCAACCATTGGCAGTTTTTTAATGAAGATGGGATGTTTAACAAAACAACAGTGATTAATGTGACAGAGTCCTTTGTCCTGTGATCATCTGGAAAGCAGAGTGGTCTGGAAATTAAACTACTGCAACAGACACTGTTGTCAGATGGTGCCAGCCTGCAATGCTTCTGTTACAACTGCTCCCAAAATTATAGCCCATAGCTATACTCATTGTGTTTTATGTTGTTTTACTTCATTTAGAGGCTTGGTTTCCTCAGCTGAGGAAGCCCCTGTTTCTAGGTCCAGCAATGACTTAGGACCTTTCTGCTATGGGATCTCTGTCTTGGATTGCTCCCTGCAAATAGCCTCTCCAGGTTGTTTTTGTCTGCTTTGGAGAAGTGCCTGAAGTGAGTGAACTTGGTGCCTGTGTCCTGTGAGTGGGTGGAGTTCAGCATCACCACCTGCCTCAATGTGGGGAGACAAATCTGGGGAAGCATGGGCAGGACTGAGGCTACATATTCCAAGTGAAGGATTCGGAGCAGAGGGATTTGGGCAAGGTCCACCCATTTTGGACAACTCTCCAAGAACATTTTCTGAAAATGTGGGATAACAAGGAGAGGTAATAGACCTCAAGGATCCAGTGAAATCCTTAACTGAGCTTCTGCCTCCATGTCTGTTGGGCAGCAATGTTGGTAGAAGTTACCTGGGGTGGTCATGGATTTATGCGGCCACAGAGCCTCAAGGAGCTCACACCTGAGTCCAGTGGTGCAGAAAGCTGGTACCTCGTTTCCTCCGTCCCGGATTGTCCTATACTGCTCCAGGGTGTTTGACATAGGCAAGATTCAGAGTTGAGGGAGTGGTTTGCTGTACAGTTACAAAAGTCTGCAGCTGCTTAAATCTGACCTAAATGCCTCCCAGATTATGCAGCCTGATGCTTTGTTGGAAAACCTAGAAGGTCGCTGTCTGCTGGGTCTTCCTCCCTCAAATGAACCAGGGCCATGGACTGGCAACGAGCGAGAACTCGCGTTCTGCCGTGGCCGTGGGGGAAAGCTGCAACAGCAGAGGGTGTTGCGGACTGGCACGAAGGCGCCTCGGCCGCAGTTCACGGGGTGCCGCCTGCGCAGCTGGCTCTGGTTCTTCGTGCCCCATCCATCCTCCGGGACACGCAGAGCGCCGGGCACGGCAGCGCAGCAGCTCCGTGCCGGGGCTGGCAGCCCGCAAGCCGCGGCACCCGGCTCCCCGCAGCCGCGCTGGGTCACCCCGCTCTGGGCAGCCCCTGTACCTTTGCTTTCCTGGAAAGCAGTTTCTCTTCCTTACTGAGAAGAGCCCTGCTCTGGTAGAGGAAGGAGGGGCCTTACTACCGCTTCATGCAAAGGGGCCACTACTTGTGCTAATTTTTCTCATAAGAGTGGAACTAAGACAGCCTCTGCTCACTCTAAACTACTAAAGGTTTTTTTGGTTGGTTTTGGTTTTTTTCCCGGGGGGAGCAGAGGAACGGGGCTGGGGAATTTTTGTATGTTGGTTTTGTACTCCTGGCTCTCTCTTTTTGTGTTTTTGTTGGTTTTTTTTTCCTTCTTAATGCTTTGCTGTTAGCACCTCCTAAAAGGAAGCTTTTAACAAGTTAAGAGAGAGACCATCTCGAAAGGGGAGGAAAGTTCAAAAGGGAAAAACTACCTAAGATTCAATCCAGTCAAACGATGTACATTTTGTATTATTTGCAGGTTGGACTTGCAGCACATCAGGAGATGGTGGCAGTCATTTCCCACCTACCCCCCAAGCATCCTTCCATCCTCCTATCTCTACAAAATCTCATGCACTGCCTGCATCACCTCTCATGAGAGGGTACCCAGGCCTTCCCCTTGCTTTCTTCTCTCCTTTTCCTTCCCATTTAACCACGTGGCAGGAACCTCCCAGGTTATGTCCTGGCCACTTGGGTCAGCTACATTGTCAGGGCAGTTTCATATCCCACTCACATCCCATCCAGAAAGCCAGTGTCCACACCAGTGGGCAACAGCATGTTTGGGTCTGGCTGGGGGCCCAGCAACGCACTGAGATCCCAAGTAACTGGTCACCTGTCATCTGGAATTGGTGCTCCAGCCCCAGCTGAGCTTCCATGCACAGGTCTGCTAAGCTGAAGGATAAACCAGTACACCCATCTTGCCTTATCTGTGCCCTCTATGTTCTTCTCTTTTGTTTTTTTTGTACCTCTTCCCTTTTCTTCTGCAGATTTTCAGTGTTTCATCATCTCCTGTTCTTTTCCCTCATTACATTATCCTCTCCCTTCCTCTGGGGCAATGTTTGCCTTTTGCTTTCCCAGAAAACCATCTTTATTCAGTAGTTTGTAATGACCTGCCCCAAAATACCTTTCTTCTTCCCACACCTCCCAAACTGATGGGACTAAATAAGCAGATTATGGCTCCTTGTACCTTATGCAAGCTGTAAGGAATCTGCACACTGAGAAGAAACGAAGCTGTTAGGGTGTTACTTGCTACTGGCTCTTGGGCTGCTGGATATCAACACCTTGGAACTTATCAAAGACTTGGGGGTTGCTGAAGAACAAGCAGAGAAACACCACAAAGTAGAACTATGATCCAAAGTTAGAAGGAACTCAGACCTACTGCTCTCAGCAGTGGGACTTCAGAGCAAACTCTCTGGAAATTGTTCATTCTGTCAGCAGCTCTATCAATTAATGCTTTCATGTTTAATGTGATTTAAAGTTTTAGTGTTGGGGATAGTGAGGGTATATGTATCCATAGGCAGAGGAAAAAATGAGGGGTAGGATGAAACTTGTAAATCTTAAGAACAAATTCTGGCACCTTCTTGGAAGCTACTCCTTGTCTGGCTGTCATCAGCAACCTGGGCATCTAAAAAACTGTCTTTAGGATGCTTTGTCCAGAGATGCACCAGTGGGCAGTGTTCAAATTAGCCTGCCTGTATCCTCACTGTAATCACAAAAAGCCTTTCAGGTAAGTATCATTGCACTGAAAGCAGCTGGGAAAAAAAATCATCAATCCAGTGGTGAGAGCATGGGAAGTCTCGGTTCTAGGGAATTTACTTGTATTCTTTTTTCCTCAAGAAAACTCACCTAAAGACAGGATTTGTTTTTCACGTTAAACACATCCAGACTTGGTTTCAGGCTCGCAGGAAAGAAATGCAGCGCTAGCGAAGCCTGTGCTTGTGTGTGATGTGGTTGCCTTCTCCTCCTTCATGTCACAGGACACAAGCTATTTCAGCACCCTTGTGCTTTCCACCTATAATGAAGCCACCTCAGAGGTACCTTGATCCTGAACACATTTTGGACCCCATGAGTCAAATTTGAGCTTTGGCAAATTGTGGTCAATGGTGTCATTGTGACATGTCTCACTGGCTTTCATGGCTGAAGAGGATTGCTGCAATACGCTTCAGCTGTAACTGCTGCAAGGTCACAGTTTCAAGTGCATGAGAGAAATACGAGCAAGATCCGCAGACGATCTTGGAGCAGTGAGGCTGAATGTTAATTTTTCACAGGCAAAGATGAAAAAGAAGAATAAAAGGCAGAATTAGACCAGGCCATTTAATGTTAAGGCAAGGTGGCTGGAAGAGTCTATGAAGTCACCCAATAAATGTTATAAATATCCACAGAGGGAAACAGACTCCCTACTAGGCAACTGTAAAGCAAACCACAGGATATTTTTGAAGCTGCCATCCAAAAATACAAAGAAAAGTGTGACAAGCCTACTTAAAAACCAAAAATGGAACAGACAAGCACTTCATCCCTGCTGTGATTTAGAGCTCCAGCAGCAGGTCCTCCCACTGAAGCCTCTCTGAAAAAGAATGAAGTGCTTTGCCCAGATTCTTATGGAAGTTCAGAAATTCTTCTGTGGTCAGCAACATCTTCATGCTTGGTTGAAAGAAAAAACAAGAACTGATGTCTCAACAGTCAGTGGAACTTCTGGCAAGGCTGAGGATCAGATTCAGTGGTATGTTTCTGACTGCTTTATGCTCCCTAGCAATGCCAAGCAGCTGTAAAGCCTTTAGTCTACTGCTCTGGCTGGAATTACAGCTGCTTTGCATCACTAGGCTGGTACAGAGCAGACAGAGCGTGTCTGCATTTGGGCTTTGCATACAGCTTTTTCAACAGAGAATTCACCTGGTATGCACACACCAGGGAATGTGCGCAGCAGGCTCAACGGCATCTAGAGAAAGTATAGGTGAGTGACAGCTCTGATGACGTGATCAAATCATAGCCTCATTACAGGCCAGGCCTTTAAACTGTGAGGTTTGTGAATTCCAAAGTTTGTCTTTTCTCCTATTACATCTATTCTTTCTGAGAAGCAATATGCTTACAGTATGCACCATGCGGTGCTCTATTTGTATTTTATATCATAACATTTCTCTGCATTTGTAATCTTTTGCATGATTTCCTCTATTTTAATTTGACCCCCCAAGGCAACAGCTTGCGTTTTTGGCACGCTCCTTAAAAGTGCGTATTACCCTGCCGCATACGCTGTGCTTCCAGGGTGCCCGGTGCCCTTCCGAGAGCTCCTGCAGTGCCCGAGACGAACTGGTGGAACTCTGGCAGGGAAGGTCGGGGCAGGCTCTCTGTTTTCCGCTGGTCTAAAGACCCCTCTGCGTCACCCCTCGGCCCTGGACATTGCCCCTTCCCCGGTGCTTGCGAGCTGCGATGCCGCAGGGCAGCTGATGGTGGCTGGGAGGAGGGGCAGAGCCCCGGCCCGGCCAGCGCCTCCCCGGGCCGACACGTGGCTCCGGCGGGTCCCGGGGCCGGCGGATGCTGCGGTGCCGTCCCAGTGGGGTTTCTCTGCCAGTCTGCAGCGGAGGGGCTTTCACAGCATCTTTTTTTTCATGTCCTTTTTTCCTCTCTCTCCCCCCCCATCCGTCCAAGTTTTCTTTTAAAAAAACCCAAACTTTTTTTCTTTACTTTTTTTTTTTCCCCTTGCAACAGCCACGCCGTGGAAAAACGGGTGGTGAAGGAGGGAGAAACCCCTCCCCTTCCCCTCCCCCGTGGCTCCTTCCTCGGAAAAGAAACACTTGGGGGGTTTCCTCCCCTCCTACCCCTCCC
>VZTX01023147.1:10185-59239 GCA_013400915.1 Pardalotus punctatus
CTCCGTTTGGCTTCGGGGCGGGAGAGCGGTGGGGGTCGGGCCGGGCAGCGCCGCTGTCGCCCCGGCACGGAGCGCTCGCTCGCACCGGAGGCAGCGGCGCCCGCCCGTGGCCCCGGAGGTGCCGAGAGTAAGTTGTGCCGCGTTAACTGGAAACGGCCTTTTTGGGGGGCGGGCTGCGAGGAGTCTGTCTGTCTGTCGGTCCGTCTGCCTGTCTGCTACGGTCCCCCCTTGGCTTACGAGGGAGTGCAGCCCCCGCTGGTTTGGCTCCTGGGGGCGTTGGGGCCGTTGTTGGCTGGGAAGAGGGAGCGTGTTGGGGCTTGGGGGCTTTTCCCGAGGCGTCGGGGGAGATTTGGGGTGCTGGCATCTCGCTGCCGGCCTTGAGCCATGTGCTGTGCTGCGGTGGTGGCGGGTAGCCTGGGAGGCTCCGTGGGGACTGTCCTGCTGTCAAGGTGTTCTTCTCAGCATCAGGGCAGGGAGATGCTTCTTTTAAAGTGAAACCTGCAAATTATATAATGTCTTAGATGGGTCTGTAGATGCAGCCGTAGAGGTCCGGGTAACTTGGTCTTCACGCCACTTCTTTTCTTTCACGTGAGCCACCTGAGAAGCGGTGCTCGGGATGTTACACTTAGTTTTAGCTGGAAAAGGGAGCTGCCTGCCAGAACTGAAGGCGTTACGGGGAAGTGGGGTTACTGTGAACCCGGGGCGTACATGCCCATTTGGGGTTGCCTTGAAAGGCAGAGGAACTCGCCATCCTCCAGACCTGGCACAGTCAGAACACAGCCTCACACCTGCTGTTTCTCAGAAGATCAGTGCTGTGCACCCATGAAAAGCGTCATCACAAAGGTTATCGCTAAGTCCTCCTTCTTTATGCAATCTGAGTCATGGTGCTCACAGCCATGCAGGATCCGCTACTCACTTTTTCCCACAAACACACGCGCTCTTACTGAGAATTTTGGAATGGTTACCACGTAAAACCTCAGCTCATGCTACTCTTAGGATTTTTTTTCCCCTTTTTTAAAAACTTAGTTTAACTATATATTCCTTCCTGCTTAGTAGAAGCTTTGAAACAGGATCTGGATGAACCCCAGAGGTAACTGAGGGGGACTCAAGAATGTTAAGTTAATGTCCCTGGCTTTTTTCTTCTCCTGCATGGTGAAGAAGGGGGATGTGGCTTGACCGTTGTTCTGGAAAGTTGAGGGTAAAGAGTATTGCTAGCAAGCTGCTATTTAGGACTATGTGGTCCAGACAGTGCCATTTACTAGTTCTAGTCCTTGCAGCTCTCAGAGAACTTAAACGAAAACCCAAGTCACGTGTTGACCACACTCAACTCAGTAAAATGGGGTGGAATCAGAAATAACTAGTTTCCTGATGTTTCATTGTCTATTGACTGTGTCCTTAAGAAGGTATGCAAGCATATCTTCTTTCTCCAAACAATTGCAACTGCAATTCAGATGCTGTGTGAATGTCAAATGGCCCATTCAGTCACAGCAGGGCAATGGTCACATGCTTAAAAATTGTGCACATGCACAGAAGTTTGTGAGACTGAGGCTGTATTATCACATAATGTTGCTCTTGGTTGAATCAAGTTACGATGAAATGTGGCCAGTCGCTGCAGATGAAGCCAAGCTTTGTTTCTGTGTTCATGAGTGATTCTGCTGGGTATGTGATTTAAAACATAGTTGTTGAAGTATGGATTCTTGTTCCCTCCAGAGGGGAAGGCTCTTGGGTGCAAACCCGCAGGATTACTGGGATGCCAACCTCCCACACAGGTTCCCATCTTTTCCTGAGTTAGACTGGGATCTGGGTCTTTGTTATTCCTATGCTCCTTGTTAATGTTCAGTATGTTGTATGTCCTTTAATAACCTGGCTTGCTACGTAAATGTAGTGGGGTTGAGCGGCAACACAGAGGTTTTCTGTAAAATTGTGTTGGAAGCCACAGGTAAACTGTGCTGGGGTCCTCAGAAAAGGACATAGAGGAGCACTGGGGAAAGGCTGAGCTTCTTCAGATCCCAAGTGTCTGTCTCTTGTCTCCACTGTGCCTGCTCAGAGAGGGCCAAATTCAGTTTCCAGATGACAGCTTCAAACATGCAGCCAGTGCCTCTTACCCTCCTCAGTCCAGCTGGGATTTCTGTGAAGTTGGTGGTCGGTTTGCGCAAGGATAGAGCTGGGGCTGGGTGGTGTAAATTCTTAATTGTTGTCACTAATACTGCGGTTGCATTGCTGAGAAACAAAGGAGAAAATGTGCCTTTGGAGCTGTTTTTTTTCCCTTATTTCTCTTTTTCTCTGTCCCACTGGGAATGTTTCGCTCTTTCCTCCTAGTCTTTCCCTGCAGCTCCTTGCCACCCGCAGTCTTCTCCTGATTTCTCCAACCTTGGTTTGGTCAGCAATAAAGAGATAGTGCTAATACTTAAATATGACATCATTTGGGTCGAGTTGATACTGTGGTTAGATTAATAAAAGCTGTGGGGAGGTGTTGTGTTCCTGAGCTGTTATTCCAGGCTGCTGCAGATCTTGGCTAGTAGTGCTTGCCAAAAGCTCTCAAGATGGGAGAGGAGGGCACATGCATCTCCATAACTTAAAATGTGGATGGTGCAAGAACTGACTATGCCGTACGGGGACGATATCTATTACAGAGTAAAGGTGTTAAGTGTGTGTGTCATTTGGAGGCATATTTATTTAAAATAATGCCACTAAATACTACATAAATTATGTCCTTGACTACACGTAAGTAGAGGCAGAAGGTGGGTATGATAGCAACCCCTTCTATCCTGTCAGTCTCCTTCATTACTACCTACTCTTGTGGTTTGTGTTTGTGTGTATCCTGCATCCTTCTGTCGCAGTAAGGTATTTATTAGCTCACCATTTTGCTGAAATCAGTCTCAACCTTTAAAAAAACCCCAAAAATGGTGCTGTGCTGTTTGATGTAGCAGGATTTGGTGACTTCATGTTAGTGAGTGATCAAAATGACTCGAGTAAAATTCTTCCTCCCCCTCGCCCCTGACCAAGTGCAAGGTTTCAAGTTAAGATTTAGAAGTGAGAGGTGTAGAAAATCCTGCTGTTTAAACTTCTGGGAATCAATGCTTCTGTTCAATAGGTATTTCATAGTATAAAAAGGTAAATTCAGTTTTAGTGAAATGGCTCAATGATGGTTTGTGTTGTCTTTGGAGACTTTAAAGCTGCCCCTTATTTTCGTCCTCTTCAGTGGAGAAATGAAAAGGCCTGTGTGCACTTCACAGGAAATGAGTGTCTGATACAGGCTTGCAGGCTGCACATTTCCAAGAACCACTCTCAAGGTATTTTGATAATGCACATTCTCTCTGCCTTCTCCCTTCCTGCTCCTCCTGCACTTTGTGTGCTTCTGCTTGTTCGCAGACTCATGCAAAGTTGAGGGGAACAATCGAACCGTGCCACCGTTAAGTTTGCAGATGGGCTGCTTTATCTTTATACTGGAGCAGTGGTTGGCAAAATTGGGTTAAGCTGGCAGAATTCAGTTGCCTTTGTTGTGGAGGGTTTTTGGCCTTCGCCTCACTCCCTGCAAATGCTGAAGAAAAATTTTGACTTCAGATTGTGACTTGTTCAACAAGGGAGTTTTTTGTATGTACGTGATTCTGCAGTTCAGAAACAGTTTGGATCTACTTTCATACTTCCTCACTAGCAAAGTTTATTTGGAAACTTAGGCTAAAGCTACAAAAATGAGTGTGGCTGTTAGCAGTTGGAAAATGCCAGAGATCTGCAATCTGACGTGTATAGCTGGGCTTCTGCACATCTGCTGAAGGTGCCTTGCTGAAGGTAAGGGGGTTCAGGATGTTTGCCTGAGTTGGCACACTAGTGATGATGAGCACAGGTTTGATTGTGCGGGAATGGTTTGTTTATGCTTTTTGACAGACCAGCAGTGTTGTTTTTCATCCGTATTCTAGTTTTTCCTTGTTTTCTGGTGAGATTTTGTGGTGTGGAAGGAGGGACGTCAGAGCTGGAGAAATGGTTGCTGCTTTAGCAGAAAACAGTGAAATCTGCCGTTTGTGTAGGATGCACACTGATATTCAAGTCAGCACATCCAAAGAAGAGGTGCTCTTTTTAGTCCTTAAAGAATGAGGAAAAAATGGGCAGAGCTGTTTTAACTCTGCAGCAGGTCCATAGTTGATTCCTCATACTGACTTTGTATACGCTTGTTTACTACTTCAATTTTGCACAATTAAAGGGCATTTATGCCTTGTGCTGGGCTCCCCTTAGTGTTACGTCAGGTTTGAATGATTAAGAGATGTCTTAAAAAGGTGTTGCTAAAATCCCCAGCTGTTTGCTGCTGGATTCCTCTGCTTAAAGTCTACTAAAGCATAACATGGCGGGTATAGCACAGAAACAAAGTAAAAGAGACATTTGAGAAAGAAGAGAAATGAGATTCCTCAGATCAGTTCTCTCGCTTTCCCCAGAAACAGCATTTAATGTCTATATGATTGGAGTTTTTCCTTTTATGAGTTTTAAAATTAGTTACTTTTCAATCTTGGTCACCTTTGAACTTCCTCTCATCTGGTTTTCTGAAGAACACAAAAAAGAATGCCCTGATTGTACTGTATCTTTCTCTGGCATCCCCTTGTATATGTATCTGCTCTCTAAACTGAGCATGAAATTTCTCTAGTCCATCTCTGTACGGTTACGTGTTGCTTCTTGTCAGCCATCTTTAGGCCTATCCTTCTTGTTTCAGCTCTGTGTGTTTTTATTTCAGGTGACTAGAAGTAACCATGTTCGCTGAGGTGCTGACATTACTGTTGCGTTCCCACCCATCCATTTTGCGCCCTCACGCTCCTGCTTGCTTCTTGGTTTTTAATGACTGCTTTTGCATTCGGAGCTGGAGCTTTCCTTAATGAACCCTCAGCACTGTTACTCGGCTCATTGGTCAGCTGCACTACTTAATTTATTGCTCTTGAAAATACAGACCCAGTTGGTTTCCCTACAAGTCTGTGTGCATTTGCATGTGTCCGGACAGGGTCTTGCCTGACCTCATGCTGCTTTCCTGCTGACGAATTTTGAATGACCTCTGACTTTTCTGTCCTGCAGAGAGTGATTTTGTCACTGTTTACCCTGGGAAGGTGATGGAGAGGGCTTGCTACGTTTCAAGTTGTCTGCCTAGATTTAAGTAACATGAGGCTGTAAGCTGCCTGCTGTGGGACAAGGTTAGACCTCAGAGGTTTGACGTGTTGTGGGTAATGGCAGTTTGAAGACAGGGAGAGACAATTCTAGGAAGAGACCTGGGTCAACATGTGAGTTTGCACAGTCATGGGGGAGGGAGCTGCTTGCATAAGAGCTGCAAGAGCCTTTGGGCTGCTTTCCCACCAACCTGTGGAGGAGTGAGGAGGGATGCTCTGCACAGTGGGCTGAGTTGAACCAGGGGGAAGATGCAGTGGCTGGGAGGGTGGCAGAGAGGTGGCCAGATGTGCAGGGGCTGAAATGCCTTGGTTTCCTCCGGCTGCCCCCTTCTACCTCCTATTCACACTGTGCCATGACTGCTCTGTGTCTTCTGCCCATCTGTTTTACAGGTCCTGGGGTGCTGCTGGCTCTTTAGCTCGTGTACTGTGTCTTGCTTTTTGACTTGCTTCTGGTATGGAGACTTTGGGGAAGCACAGAGTGTGTCCTGTCATCTGTTGCTTCTTCAGATCCCATCCTCCTGATGGGAAGCTCTGCCTGGGGGTTGGCTCTCCCCCATACCAGGTAGCCTTGTGTTGCTCCTGCCTTAGCAGCACATGTCAAAAAAGTTCCTTCCAATATTTGCAGCCCTCTGGCAACTGCTGGTGCAGCTGATTTGATTGAGAGAGCCCCTCTCTTTGTATCTCAGCCATCCATTTCCAATTCAGAATCTCTGAGTATAGTCCACCATGCCCAGCTGGCTTTCTGCTTTAATGTCACTTTTCCCCATCTCTTCTGATGGAGCACCCTCTTTTTTCCCTTCAGGTTAATCAGCATTAAATACTGGGGAATCTCCTCAACATCCTGTGCAAGAAAAAATTAATTAAGCTTGCTTGTGTAGCTTTTCTGTAGTGTCCCTGTCCCACTTGCTGGTATCCCACTCAACTAAATGATTCCCCCAGAGGTTTTCTGTTTTTGATAAACTGAAAATGCCATATGTTTTCTGGGTTTTGTTTTGTTTATCTTGGCCCCCTACTGTCCCAGTTTCATGACAGCCATCCTCATATAAATTTGTTCCCTACTGTCAGTAATTTATATTCCTTTATATTGGCTCCTCCAGGATTATTTTTTCATCTTCTGAAGGATTATTGAGGTTGTAGAGATATTTGGTCAGGGACTGTGGTTTTGTTGTGTGTGTGTTTAATGTCTCTGATCCACAGCAGAGGCCCTTGCAAGCTGTTGCACCTGCAACTAATACCTGCAGTGTAACCTATATTGTCCCCCAAGCCTGTCCTCTTAGCCAGGCAACATCTCTGTGCCATCATTTGTAGAAGGTCTGCACACTCTGTCACTTTAAGATTTCCTAAATAACCTTTCATGACTTAATTTTTTTTTATTCTTTTTACTTTTTACTCTCAGGACTAGTTTCTTTATTTTGTGTGTTGGAAATCCCCCACTATAAAACTTAGTGTTGTGGTGCATCTGTGCTTTCTGACCCTTGCCCTTTCCTCTGAAGGCACAGTAACTGGTGCTGCGTAATGGCCCCTCACATCTTTTGAAGTAGGTCCTTCTGAAGAGTCAAGGCAGGGTGTCTCCCTTGTCCCCCTGTTCTTGTGTTGGCTAATCACCTGGGACTCTGCTCTAACAGCATAGTTCTGCTCAGGAGACTGAACCGGTTTTAGCTGCAGAAACTGCTCACTTCTCAGAGTTAGCTGCTGCTTTGAATTCCTTTCTGGCTCATTGTGATGGTTTTGATAAAAAGCTGTGGCCATCACGGGGACCATTGATGGCCTTCGTGTCTCAGGATTTACTCATTTCCTCAAACAAGGTTCTGGAACAGGTGAAATAAGTCAGTTTAGCTGAGGGAGGCTGGAACAGAGGAAACGTACCTGTGCTGCTGGTCTGGGGGTGGAGGAGCTGGTAATGCTGAGGAGCTGTGATGGGCGGAGGCAGCCCTGGGCATCGCTACTCCCTTCCCACTGATCCCCACCTCGGCAGGGAGATGGGACAGAGCATTTCGAGTAGGGAGACGTGAGGGACTGCTGTTATCTTTTCTTCATTGTGTCCTCTCCCCATCTCCTTGTTTCTGCCCCCAAACTGGGGAGAGCTCCAGCCACTTTTCCAGAGGGCTGCTTCCTGAGCCGACATGTTGTGTGGAGGGAGGGAGGGAAGGCAGGGCAGCAGCACAGATTCTGTGTTCCCTGGCTGAGCACAGGGCTGAGGTTTTGTGTAGCTCTGCAGCACTGACATTCACAGGAATGGCTGCTTGCAGTGAAACTGCAAAGGTCAGGAGCAGCACGACTGGGCTTCCCTCACTTACCAAAAATGTTGTTGGCCAGAGGCAAGCAAGAACTCTTTGCTTAAGCCATGGCAGGATAGGCTCAGCTGCTGCTTTGGAACTTAGTAGTAACCCCTCCTGATTTCCTTTTTCTAAGTTTTTTTTTATATTTTTAATTCTTGTTTCCCCAGTTACAGCAGAAGGCAGAAATAATTCAGTCTACAGTAAAAGCTGTCTTTGCCAGAAGTCAGATGGTAGTTTTGGTAGTTTTACTTGCTGTGGAACAAGCTGTAGTTGCTTGTGGCTACTGCAGAGCAGCCTCTGAGTACAGGGAAGTGAGGCTTTTCTGTTATTCTCAGGATTACTATTTCACATTGGGCTATTTCAGTGAGGGATAGGCTCTTTTATTTGAAAGTATTTCTGAATGTGTGTAGTATTTCCAAGGTATGAGGAGGGGACCCTGAAAATGGTGTCTTTCTTCCAGCTCTTTCAATTATCCTAGTAAAGGCAATTAGCTTTTCTTGTAAACTGCCACCTTGTTGGGTTTTTCTTAAAGCATGTTATGGAGAAACCAAACATGCTTGCAGATGTCCCTGTCTGAAAGAATATTTGGCACACGTCGCACTGTCTTGTTGGTTTTTCTGGAGTAAAAACCTTTTAGCCCATATCAGCAAAGTGCCATATTAATTCAGAAAACACATGTCATAGAAAAATATGATAAGAAGTACAAAACATGAATGTCAGGTCCATGAAAAGTTACTTGTGGGTTTTGAAGTATGTTCTCCAGCCCCAAAATGTTCAGAAGTGTTTGGTAAGACCAGTCCTCTTGCAAGGTGTCCAGCTGCTGGTTCCCAGAGCCTCCGTGCAGGATCTTCCTGCACTGTGTCTCTGCTGTCAGAAGTAGGAACTGCCACAGTGTGTGTGCTGCCTCAGCTTAGTTCATTAAATATTGCCTCCTTGAATGCTGGTTGTATAGGGAAATGCAGTTTTGGTTTGGGTTATGTATGTGTGGTGTGGTTTGGTTTTTTATCCACGTATTCACTCATGTGTCAGACATAAAGGCAGCCTCACATCAAACTGCCACGGCATAAAAGATAGAGGGAACTGCAATGTCTCTGAGGCCTGCTTTGTGCTGGAGAGATTGGCTGTGGTTAACATCGGTCCTCTTAGCTGAGCTGGGCCACATTCCTCCCCTAACCACAGCTCCCTCTGTGCTCTTTGGCACATCTGTCTGTGCATCTCCTTTCCCTTCCTCTTCCCTGATCCCCTTCTGGATCAGCCCTGGTCACCTTGGCTGTGGCAGGGTGCTCATACAAGGGGCATTGGTGTGACCATGCACTGTGGTGGTAATGGCGTGGTTCAAACCAATGCCAGTGTGTGGCAGGCGGTGGCAGCCATGGGAACCAGGCTGGCCCATCATTAAAACCCAGTGCTGCGTGCTTGGCTCTTACCAGGGAGGTTTCTTCCAGCCCTTTGCTCAAGCTTTCCTTTGAAACAGCCTCCCCAGCCACAAATCAGTAGGCAGTGCATTTCTGTGGGATGCAGACATGCAAATGAGAGGTGTCTGCTCAGGCTCTGCTGCCTGGAGTAGGGATGCTGTTGCAAGGGCTTGAAGGCTACCTTTCGGGTACCTTTTCCTTATTATCCCAGCCTCCATCTCACTGCAGGGTTGATATCTGGGAGATGTCAAAGCCAAATGGAGTGTTAATGGGAAAGTGTAGTAATGGGATAGACCTGCAGGTTTGCTAGCTGCAAGTCAATGTGGCTTGTGGGGTGTGTGCCTAGTTTGGACTGGATGGGGAGGATGCACAGAAGTGATGTTACGTGGGTACAAGTGAAGCTGTGCAAGGACTGGCTCTGAAAAAAGCATGCAGAAAGCTGGGATTGTTTTTTCAGCTTGCGGATGGATCCACTGACAGATATGTGATTGCACACATGGTGGTCTGCTGCTCCACCAGGTCAGTGGGTTTAGTTTTCCATCTGCGAGATGAGAAGGAAAAGTCTCGGGAGCTGGGGAAGCAGGGCAGAAGAGTGTGGGCCAGAAGGGAGTGTGTCACAAATAGGATAACTCAGCAGTGAATGGCTACCTACATGGTATCAAATAAGATACTCTAAATGTTGTGTTGTACTCAGCACAAGTTGGAGTTTGCTGTGTTTGCTGTTCTGAATCCTTAAGTTTATTCCTTTTGCCACCATCTCTTAACATGTTCCTGCTTCTGGAAGATGAGGGCAACTTTATGATCTTTCCATTTGTCCTTAGGCCACCTGTGAGCTGCCTGGGCCTAACCAGCTCACGGCTTTGTAAGTAGCAATAATAATAACAACAGCAATAAAATCTGCTGTCTCTGTTGCTATCTGAAGTGCTGTATATGTGCTTCTACAGTAACACAGATCAAAGAGATTGAGACAAACAGCCTGTCCCTAGATTTGTTGTATTTTAGATCCACATTACAGCAAACTAATGGGCTTAGTCACCTGCTTGATGGACGTCTCTTTCTTTTCAAAGGATGGATCTGCTCTTAAGTAAATCTGTGCAAAAACTGGGAAGTGCTGCATCAGAGCTTTTGAATTTGGACCACTTCCAGGCCTGACATCCAGAAACGCATCCCTATGGGTGGCAAAGACAAAGAGGTAAGCTTTTTCAAGTGTCCTGGAAGAAGAGTGCAAGGATGCATCATAGCTAATGATGAGGCTGCTGTTGAACATGCCAGATTTGTCGAGCCCCAGGATGCAGGGCTGGCTTGGCTGACACCACATGCTGTGTACAGTCCCCTGGTTTACTAGAATTGTCTCCTTATACAAATTACGCTGCCTTGCCTGGATTGTGAGTGAGGAGGAAAGCAGAATGCCCTGTGTCAAGAGCACTTATTTTGAAAAGCTCTTGAGCTTGCAGTTAATCAGAAGGTCTGGGGAAACTTATCCAGCCTTTTAATTAGTGGGACACCAGCTTTTTAGGGTATGTTGCTTTGGCTGCAAGCACTGTTCTGACTTGCAGTAGAGAGGTAATAACCTGTTTGAGCGTTGAGGTGTTTTTGGCCTTTTTGGTGGGGAGAAGAGGGAAAGCAAAGCCTGGTATGGCAAGTCAGCAGAACTAATTATGCATGTGTATTTCATTACACCCCTGGCTTGGCTTATTCCAAATCCTGGGTCTGTGCATCCTGCTTGATGTGGGAGACCATGTACGGCATAGACCTGTTGACCCATTAAAAGTGAACCTTAAAGATAGTATCAGGAAGCACTTCTAGGGCTAATATTAATGTAATTAAAATGCTGAGCTGCAGGCCAGGCACTTATCTCTTGGAAATGGGTCACTAAAGCTAAACAAATTCTCTCCATCTGAGGCTCTGACCCATATGTAGATTTCAAACCAAGTGAACAAATTGTCAAGGTGCTATTTTTGCATTTACTTTGAATTTGAAACGATGACACAGTCTCAGTTCTTAGTCAGTCAGATTTCTAGTAGCAGTGGATTTTTCTTAAAGGACTTGGGTAAATGACTCAGGGTTGAAAACTGGGACAAACCAGTTTGAGTGTTTTTTCTGTCAAATAGCATCTGCAGCCTTAAACAAATTATATATTTGTTGTTTTGTTGTTTTGTTTTTTTTTTTAACTACCCTGGAAATTAAAGACACTTGCCTGCTTCTGTTTTCCTGCTTGAATTAATTTTCCAACCTTGACCCGTGAAATTGGCAAAATGTCCATTTTGACCCAAGAGAATTTGCTGTTTAGGAAGGTTCTTTCTCACTCCTCTTGAAGCTATAGCCACAGCCCTGGAGGCATCTGGCAGATGACCTTTGTTTTCTATAAGAGCTAATGTCAGAGGGCCCTATAGCTTCCTTGCCCAGCAGAGAGGAGAAGGAAAGGGACAGAGATGCTGCAACTCCTTGTGGTGCCTTCTCTGCTGAATTTTTGGTGGTGATAGATGGCCCTAGTTGCTGTAATGGTGGCTGTGTTTGCATCCTGCTCACTAAATCACCTTCACCTAAGATTTATTCTGACTTGCTGAATGGTCTGAGCAGCTTTCAGCTGCTGCCTTTTTTTTTCTTTTTAATGGAAAAGAAAAAACCCAACTTGATTAACTCCTTCCTACCCCTCCCACCTTTCTCTAAGCATGGAATTTCCCTCTCACTATGACAGTAGCTAGAGGGCAGGATCAACAGCATTCAGAAGAGTACCATGGATATTAGGGGCTTGTGGACTGCAAATCACAGGGGCTATAAGCTGGAGAAGCTTCCCAGGCTGCTCTTGGAAAGGATGCTTATGGCTCCATATATGAAATGTGCCTGGCAGCTACATTATTGGTATTACTGTTAAGTATTGAGAGAGATGTTAGACTAGAAAAGATGTCTGTAGTAAGGCACTGCCAGGCACATGCCTCCTTTCCCAAAGTGCTGTGCCTGTGTGAAGGAAAGATGTTTGTCCTCTCCTCGGGCACAGAGTGTGTATTGCCACCCAGCTGGCACGAGCACCGAAAGGAATGTGAGGCTTTTGAATAGCTGGCAAAGGGTGTGAGACAGGGGAACCTTGCAAGTAGCTAAGCTTAACATAAAGCTCTCCCTGCAGAGCAAACCCTCCACAGATCCCTGCACATTCCCTCAGGGGCTGCCTGCCTGATAGGAACCCCGATGCTCTGGCAAGTCTGTGCTGGGGGGGAGTGCTGGAGATGAAGTGTGTCTCTTCCTCTGCTTCAGGCTGTGCCAGCACTCAGTTCTGCTCCAAGCATGGCTGTGCTGTGAGCGAGTATGACTGGGTTAATGGAGTATGTCAAGGGAGTGAGGGCAGCATTTGGCAGCTGGCAAGCTACTGACTTGTCAGGCCTGGGGAAGTGGTATGTTACAGCTCAGCTTCTCACACAGAATGAGCCTCTGGCTTAGGGCTGTGGTTTTTATGTTTCTGCCTATACACACACACATTTAGAATACGTATTTTTTTATATAATTGAAGTGACTTGGATGGCTGATGGCAGCATTGGGTTCAGAAATTTCCATATCTGAAAACAGACAGCATGGTGATAACACAAGGTAAGGTGCAGGGGATGAGCAGGGTCATGACAGTCCATTAGAGGATGGTGACTAGGAGAGGGCAGCATCATCTGCAGGCAGGGGGAGTTGTCCTTCTGGAAGAAACAGAAATTAAGAGTCTGGAAAGGCATCATCAGCAATGTCTGGTACCAGTGTTAAGTGAACTTGTTCGTGGCAGTCCCAGCTTTGAAGCTGATGTAACATTTCTTGAAGGGGTCTTGCTCTGAGACCTTTGTTTTCTCTTGACATAGTGAAACAGGCATGTCTTGGGATGAGGGATTGGTTCCTGGGATTCAGTGAGAAAGGCTTATTGCCATCTTCTGCTTTTGTGAAGTCCTGTTGTCAGTCTTTTTGTTGGAGAAAGGGTTGGAGAGATGCAAGGAAACCTTTCTACCTTTCACTGAATGACAAAGTAAATTATACTTTCCTGCTTTGGGAAATTTTTCCCTTTTGATTTGTGATGTCATTTCCCCTTTCCAGTCTCAAGGCCACTCTGAAGAGTCCCAAACATCCAACAGAGGGAAATCTTGAAATGCTGAGATCTGCTAGGTTCAGACTAGCCTGCTGGAGGGGTGTGCAGGAGCCCCTGGCTGTGAATCACAGAAACCCAGTGGATGCAGAGCTCTGTAAGGTGTCACCTTGTGCTGATGGGGACCCAGCTGGAGCCCTTTCTGCACATATACCCTTGATTGTTCCTACAGCTGCGGGTTGGTGATATGCAATAGTTCCATGGTGCTCTCTTTGGTACTCTTGCTGATCTTTCTTCCTTGGGAAGTGTCTTCACTTGTCCGGGTTGAAGAAGGTATTGGGTTTGCCTCACTTTCCTTCTGTCCCACAGGCTGGATGCAAAGGAGGAAGCATGGTAAAGGCAGCATCTTTCCAGGATTTATGGGCTCTTTGAGAGATGATCAGAGGGAGGCCAGATGACCTGCACAACACGCACACCACTGTTTCTCGTCTGCAAAGGCAGCATCGGAGCGTTCTCCCCAGCCCCGCGCCACCCGGCTTGCCCGATCGTTTCCGGATGTTTCGCAGCTGCGAATGGGAAGTCCTGGAGCGATCCCTCAATATCCTTCAGGCCAGTGACTTCTACTGGGGCCCCTTGTCTGTGGGGGAGGCTCACGCCAAGCTTCAGCGGGAGCCTGTAGGCACCTATTTGGTGCGGGACAGCTCACAGGGGAACTGCTTGTTCAGCCTGAGCGTTCGGATGCCCACAGGGCCCGTCAGCCTTCGAATCTCTTTCCAGGAGGGCTATTTCCGCCTCAAGAACTGGTTTTCAGACTGTGTGGTCCGGCTGTTGGAGCTGGTGGTGGCGGGGACCCGGAACAACCCCTTGCACTTTGATGAGATGGGGGGAACTCCCCTGGTCTTCTCTGAGCCCCTGTGCCGGAGCCGCCGGGCAGTGCCCACGCTGCGAGAACTGTGCTGCCGGAGCCTCCCTGCCGGCGCCGTGACCGGGGACGGAGCAGGGCTGGGAGGCTCCTTGGGGATGTGTCTGAGGGAAGAGGTGTTCTCACCCCTGGACAGAAGGGGAGGGTCAGAGGAGGGTGTTGTCCCCAGCCCCTCTCTGTCCTGGGCTGGGAGATGATGCCATGCATATGGGAGATGGAGGGAGATGCCTCTTTTGCGGCTGTGCTGGTGGAATGTGTGCCACACCTGTGAGGCTGGACTGGCTGCTGGGAGGGGAAGGGAGAGGGCAGAGGGAGCAGAGCTTGAACCCAATGGCTGTGACAGCTGTGTCCTCATATATACACAGCATGTGTGACTTTCCCTGGAGATGTCTGGGGTAAAGCCAAACATGAAGAGCAGATATTTCCACCACCACCACGGCCTGCTCTTTGCTCCATTTATGACTTAAAAGCTTCAGAAGAAGGTGAGTTGCTTGTATTCCCAGGTCAGCCCTCTGTTTTCTTCTACCCCAAAGTGCCTGAGCTCATTTCTGCCTCAAATCTGCCCTTGTGAAGTGGTGCAGCTGAGTCCAGTCCCATAGCAGTGCAGCTTGGACATCAATGACCATGACCCTGCGCTGACCCACGAAGCTGTGGTGGAGCAAGAGCACGTTTCACTCCTGGCAGCAGGAATACAATGCCTGTTACATCAGAGGCTGGCATTTGCACCAGAGTGAAACCATTGCAGCCGTGTACAATACCTGCAGCTTCACTGGCTTTTGCGTTGCTTTATTGGGTCGGATTTTTGGGAATGCAGATGGGTTACGCTGTACTAAGGGCATGGCATTCCTGCAGAGGTAACCCTGATCTGGAGAGTCGCATCTGCCCTGGGAGGGTGTGAAGAGATGGGATCCTGCACCCTTTCTTAAGCTCATGTGATAGTGTGCTGCTGCCATCTGTCGATCATCAGAAGATGTGTTTGTTTTGCCTCTGAAAAGGCAAAGAATTTTTTATATAAAACTTCTATAATTTTAATAAAATTTTTATACTGATTTTTAAAAGTCAGCAAATACATGGTGATAAATTCATTCCCTTGTAATGTTGGAAGCCTAGTTAGTTTAGTGCCAAGGCATGGCAATCAAGCTGAAACTGAACAACTGAGTTTCTCATAAAGAACAAAAGCAGAGCATAAATGAGTGGTCCTAGCTGGGAACATCAAACTTAATTCTTCTTTGTAGTGTAATTAATTGAAAAATTTTCTAAACAGACAATACTTCTGAAAATCTCACCCTTACATTTTTAGAATTTTTTTTAGTACCTTAAAATTTGTACCGAGTGTTTGGAAAAAACTGAGTAATTTGAGATCTTGGAACAGGGCACAGCATCGATGAACTTGAACTGGTCAGGATGAGTACAAATGGGAGGAACAGAGTTGGCTTAAATAGGATCATGGTTCATTTCAGGGATAGTCAGGTATGATGTCTTCAAAAGAAGTGATTGAAAACAGCTACATGAAAGGAGAAGTTCAGATACTGTAAAATTTGAGCCAAACCATTTTGCATGCTGCTAAACATCTGTAGCTGGGCAGGCAGCCTGCTGAGCTCATGCTGACTTTCTTCTTCAGACCTGTATGGGAGAAAAAAGATGAACAGGGGAAGAGAGTGCACTGAATTTGCTCTATTGTCTTCAGGTGTCTTATCTGAGGAACCAAAGTGTGTGGTCAGCACAGAGAGAGAGATACCAGCTGTGATTCATCACAGGAGCCTAACTTAGACACTCTGAATTATTCTCTGGAGGGCTCTGTTGCTCTGCTGGCTGTGAGGTGCCTAGCTGCCTGTCTCAGGGCATTGGCTTATGAACCAAGGTAGTTAAATAAGTGTCAGGGAAGTGGTGATCTTATCTTTGCTGCCTGCTCCTCCCAGCTGCAGGGAGGCCAGAGGCAGCTCGGTGGCCCTGCAGCTAGTGCATCTCTCCGTCCAGCACAAAACCAGGAGCTGGGATTGTTCATTTCCACAGGGTTTGTGTGCCCTGTGATGGCTGATGTGGGTGTAGAGTTGCTTGCTGCCAGCATTTCAGGTGGCTCTGGGCACCTCTGGAACTGTTCTGTGGCACTTGGGAGAAGCTCCTGCCTAGGCAGGGTCAGCCACACAGCTGCCCTCCCTCTCTGCCATGGAGGAGTGGGACTGGATCTGCTGCCTCAGGCATCATGTCCATCCCTTCAATCCTTTTCTTTTTTCAGGGTGTCTGCTGAGGTGCCTTGGCTGTCTTTCTGCCTTCCCTTCAGAAAGCAGAGGTGGGAGGGGGTATGGGGAAGAACAGTCTAATTTCTTCCATGTTTAGAACTGAACACAGGAATAATGCTGCTTTCTGGCCACGGTTATACCTCACTGAGGGAAGAGCTTTCTACCCATATTGCTCTGACCTGGCTGTGAACTGTTCTCATTTGGCTGCAAATGAGCATCTTGGGTTGTATGGCTGGGGGCTGCAGAAGAGCCCTATTTGCAGCCTGGATTGTGCATTAGGAAAATCACACCACCAGGAGAAGGAAAGAGTTTGGATTTTAATAAAGTCTACTTAATTTTGTTCTTTTTTTTTTTTTTTTTTAATTGCACAGCAAGCATTTGTCTCGGTCTACAAGTAAGTCAATTCCATGCAGGGCTGCAGCGAATTGATTTGAGATCTGTGGATGAAAAGCAGTGAATTACTGCCAAGCATTGTTATATTGTGGAAGTTGAAAGCATATCATATGTGAGTATCCTCATTATTCCCAAGGAGAGGTCACTTTGCAGATCAGGATTGGTGCAAGAAAGGAAATCAATGTAAAAAGAACAGGAAAGTGAAAAGTGAATTGGCTGAGGCAAATGTTAGAGTCCTTCGTTCTCTGCTTGGATGTTGGAAGAGAAACCTTTTTCTTTCAACTCTTGAGAAAAAAGATATACAAAGCAAAACAGTAAGAATTTACTTCTATGGGGTGATGGCAAACACTATCATGCTGCTTTCATTAGAGTGGGAGATGTTCACTTTAATGACCCTGCTTCTGAACCGGTCCCTCTGTCACAAAGGAGTAGCTCCTGGTGGTCTGTATCCAAATGTGTCTTTTGGTGGCTCCTAAGGGGACTTAAAAAGAAATTGCAAACTTCCTCACAACCTCTTGAGCGCCATTTGGGGAATAGAAGAAAATTGTTTGCATTTTTATATGTTATGTTATACATTGCTCCAGCTGACTCATTTCAGTTTGTCGAGGAAACTTACACAGGCTCACAGATGGTTTTTTTCAAGTGTTCTTCCTAATAGCAGAAGTTGAAAAGTTTAGTGCTTGCAAGAGGGGCTTCCTCTACCATGCTGTGAAGGGCCCGATTTCAGTCCCAACATGCTGCAGGTATCCAGCAGGAAACCGCTCTTCATCTGCTCCCAACTAGCTGTCTGTCTGTTGGTAGTGCTCTGGGGCCTCAAGGGTTAATTTCCCAAAATTCTTCACTGGAACTTGCTAATAACTTCCATATGTACCCATGTGTGTGCTCAGGAGGGGCCCCACAGCCAGCAGCTCTTGTAATAATAGTTGATTACCTCTGACATAAGGGTCTGTATGTCATTAGGGATCAGGATTCACCAAAAGACACAAGTTTGTGCAAAAACACTTTAAAAACCGTATAAACATTTGGGCATCATCAGTGACTGGGAATTGAGCTCTTCTTAGATAGTCAAGCTTCAAAATAAAGCCTGTGTACACACAGCTGGATCTCAGTTTTGACCCTTACCCTGATGTCCCTCTAAAAATGTGTATTTCTGTCATTAGTCTTCAAGTGTGCTGAACCCCTTAATTTACAACATACCTTGGTTAGGGGAATGTGATGGCTTTGTCTGAGTTAATTTTTCCCCAATTCTTTAGATGTTTGGCATCTGTACAGTTATAATAACTGCACACCCTGGAGCTTTCTGCCTGCCCTGTGCCATTCCCTCGTGCAAAGGCCGGGCTACTGAGGGCAGCCTTCAGAGAGAAAGCAGATGTCAAAGGGAGAGGGAGATGTGGCGGAGTCGCTCTGAAACTCCTGATGCCTCCCTGCAGAGCTGCCTGGGTCTTGGCAGGCTCCTGCTGCCTTCTGATCTCAGCTGGGGCTGGCGGAGCTGGGGTTTTGATTCAGGCAAAGCAAAGTACTTCCAAACGCTTCCCGTGCAAGGGCTGGCTCGATAGTAGGACTCTTCAGCCAGAAAAGAGCTGGCTGAGGTCTGTGGCAGAGATCTGCAAAGCCTAAATGCCATGGAGTAGGTGACCAAGTATTTTCTTAAAAATCCAGGTAGGTATCTGATGAAATACTGAAGTGCAAGACTCAAAATGAGACATTTCTTCAGGTGACATGTAGTAGCTTAAGCTGGGGAAATCTCTGCCAAAGGCCACCAGTGAGGCTAACCTCGGTGTGGGCACAAAAAGGGATTAATGATGATTGATGGAGCACCTCTGGAGGAGGAAAAGCAGAGTCAGGAGATAGGGGAGAGGTGGGGTCCAGGTGCAACTTTGAGTTCTGAGCCTTGTTGTGCAGACCTCTGCTATGGCAGGAGTGTGGGAACAAGCCAGCCTAGGCTCTGCCTGAGGCTCAGCAGCACAGGGTGCAGCCCAGGCCAGCCGAGCCAGCGGCTCAGCGAGGAACAGCTGTGCTGAGCTCCCAGAACCTGTGCTGGGCCTCTCGAGACAGAGGGGTCTGCACCTGGCAGACCTGTACAGCCACCCCTGCAGTGCAGTTGCATGCCCCAGCAGTTTGATGGCAGCCCCAAAGGGAGCAGCCCTCGGGCGTTTCTTCCCAGCTTTCACAAGCAGAAAAATTGGGACACCCATCTGATGCCTGGAGGCAAGCATCAGCACAGGCTGAGGATACAAACATCGCCATCATTCAGAATGCGTGAAAGAGCCTGACTTGTCAGCTGAGGGCAGTGGAGGAGGCCAGCATCAACCTGAGATGATGGCTGGTTGGGGCAGAGCTGAGGGGTCCCAGCCTGACTAACTGTAAGAAAGGAGCTGCAGAGCTCTGAGACGCATAGCACTGGCAGTCTCCTAGGTCTTTGATTCATCCATCCCAGAGCAAATGACGTGCATACTCTTCTAAAGGTTCTTTCCTCCTGTGTTACCTGCTTTCCCAAGCCACCACCCTTGCCATCAGAGCTCTCAACCTTTGAGCTGGTCCCAGATACCACTGAAATCAATGACCAGATTATTGTTTCCCTCTGAAGATTTTGTATTAGGCCTCCCTGTTTTGTCAGGCTGATCTGAGCAAAATGTGGGTTTTCCACACTAAACGTAATCAAAACAAATCCTGCTCCCACTGGCTTGTGCAACAAATCATGCTGGGGGAATTGCTGGCATTCAGCATGATTAGCCCAAGTGCAGATGCCTTCCAGCTTGTAAACAATAGCCTAAAGGATTGGAGAGGATCACAAACAAAGCACTTAGAGACAAGACAGCATTTTCAAAAGGGACTTGAGAGCTTATGTCCATTGGGGGTTTGTCTTTTAAAAATAAACTAGAAGTAAACAAATTGACAGAGACGGCTCTGAAGAATCTAAGAGAATGAAAGTGAGGCGACTGGATATAATACTCCAAAAATTAAGTAGGGGAAAACTAGACAGGGCTAATGGGTCCTCTTGAACTCCTCAACAAGATGTCCCACAGCCTTAGGGATGGGCAGACACTGGAAATACTATCTCTCCGTGTGAATGAGGCCAGGTGGGATGTGTAAGAGATGGAGGAGAAAACCCTTTTTCAGTTCACAGGAGAAAAAAAAAATCCCTAAAAAGCACTGAGAAAAATAAAAGAATCAGGCTTGTGCTTGTTTTATGGTGATTCAGTCTGAAAGGGACATTCCCTCCTTGAAGTGCAAACTAGTGACAAATTGCTGTGAATTTCAGACTGAAAACTTCCAAGTAATGTAATGCATAGTTTATGTATTGTACTTTTAATATTTTTTAAAATCTCTTTATATAGGGTTTTTAAGCATGGGCTGAATTATTTTCAATTATATCTCATTTCTCCTGGCCCTGGCAGAGTGAAGTAGCAAGTGCCCAGCTTCACACTCAAGAGCTCCTGCAAGGGGACAGCAAGGTTTGTGACATTGATGGTCCTCATTTAATGACACAACAAATGGGAGCTGCGGCAAGAGCTCGCCAGCGTCTCTGTAACTGAGATGGTGTTGCAAGTAATGCTAAATCCGGACAGGCGTGAGCGCCCTTCACGCTTTCCCTGCTTCTGTGCCTGCTGGGAACACACAGCTCTTCCCTTCGCTTAAAAGCTTCAGGTAGCAGCTATTCTGATCACAGAGCACGAAATATTTGCCAGGTCCTTGCTGCTAGGCTTTCAATGCATCTAGAGTTGTTTTGGGATCCATGGAATCTCAAGCCCAGAACAATACAGGTGCAAATCCAGATGTTCTTGGTAGTATCCAGCCTCCATGTTCTAAGTGCTTCAGTACTACAGTTGTATATTCTGCAGTAGTGCATTAGGAAGGCCTGATGGTTCCTTTTATCCTTGGTCTTCTGTAAGGAGCTCTCCAAGCATCAGGATGGGAGAATGGGGTGGTGGAGAACATGAGCTGCAGATCTTTTCCTGCTCTTCCAGACTGTGCAGGGAATCAGCCAGATATGAAGGCAACTCTAATGTACGTGCTGAGATACCTAAAATAAGCCATGCAAACAAATCAGTCGTATGTTATCCAGATGGGACTGTTCAAATCCAATAATAGCAGTAAAATGCTCCCGAACTCTGCAGAGAGAGAGATTATAGAAGGATCAGGTATAATTATAGTGCCTGATTATTACCATTCTCCATCATTCTTTCTAACAAAGCTTTTCAATAGGATGAAAAAACTTGCAGGAGATCCTAATGTGTTTGCTGGCATTTTTTCATTCTTCCTTCCAACACTGTTCAAGTCAGCCCCTGTAAATGGTGTTAATAAATATCATAATGATCTTGGACTATATTATCTTTCAGATGGAACTTTCTTTAGCATCTCTTTATGGCCTTGACTGCAGCAAGCCCTTATGAAACACCTCACTGTTGCTACCACTAATGAGATCACCAGCAAAAATACCCCAGGTGCTGCTCTGATCCTTGATTTGATACAAGCCCTTCCAAGCAGGGTTAAGTAATACCCTTGAAATATTAGTGGCTGCAAGTGGCTTGTCTATGTACTGCTCCATATATTCCACCTGGACTACAGGTGGAATCCCTGAGCAAAGATTCTGGACTTTGGAGAAAGTCACAGAGCTGGAGGTATGTATCTGCAAGATGTTCTCCCCTGCCCAAGTCCCGTCTCCTCCAAACACCATGAGTGCTTGTGAGAAAAGCCCAGGGTTATCAGAATCAGACCACAGGCAAAATGGGTGCAGGAAGCACACATCCTTGTCTGCAGGTTGGTCCTGTGGGCTGGCACCACTCAAGGAAAAAAGCCTCCTGGCATTTATTCAGCAGTATCCCTTTCCAGATCACTGCAGATCCCTGGAAATACTGCTGTAAGAGGAGCCTGACAGTGCAAGGGAGCCAGCTCACCTTGGAGCCACAGCCCTCCAGCAGCTCTGAAACCCAGTGTGGACTTCCCAGGGAGGGAATTTCTCACAAGAGGGAAGTCCCAGGCAGCATTTCCACTTCTGCAGCTCCCCCAACCTAGGGAGCAACTTGCTATTGGCAAAAGCTGTCGGTGAGTTTGTGGACGGTAAAAGCTCTACCAACACATCTTGTTCTTAATCTGCAGCACACCCTGTGTTGCCATCCTCGTGGCCCTGATTCAGTGAATCCCTTGCACCTCTCTCAGCTTGGGGACACGCCTATGCCTGTGTCAAGTGTTGCACTGCAGGACAGCATCTCTCCCAAGCTCCATGTCTCCATGCCCTGCTCACCTGCAAGTTCCAGGCAAAGCAGGAGGAGAGGCGATGCAGTTTGAACACATGCAGGAGGCTTGGAAGAGGACAGGTTAGGTTTGTTTCTTGGGCTGGGAGGAAGGTGTGGTTTGCTGAAATGGGTCTTTCTCTTCTCATCTCCCCTGAGCACCTTGCCAGAGCCTTGCTCTCAACTCAATGAAAGTAGGGCAGAGTCTAACCACATTTCAAGCTGTCTGCGTTTTTGGATTCTGGGTAACTGTGATCTCTATCTGTTCCTAGAAAAGAGTTAAACAACTTATAAACCACAGCTGGGCAGAGATAATAAGCAGCACTGGGTTGGGGAAGGATCTCCCCACAGTGTACAGAGTGAGGAGAGAGTGGTCTGCAGGAGAAACCATGGGCCCAGCTGTGGTACAGGGTCTCAGCATGGCTACTTGGGCTGTGGGGGGACACAGAGGGGCTGCCTTTGGGAAACCTCAGCAATATTAGTAGCTGGGTGTAAAATGTGGGTGCATGTATATACATGCATATATATATATATATATATATGTAAAGAGCAAGTGAAGATACAATTAGCCATAGAAGAAGGGGCCTGAACCCTGCTATGGTAACTTTTTCTATGGACACTCCTTTGAGCCTGCCCCTGCTGAGACAACCACAGCAAGCTGAACACCATTACCAGTGCGTTGACTAGTGCAGCATCACTGGACAGTCACATGAAATAGATAGCTGGGCTTTGCTGCTGGTGGGAAGCACCCATATAGTCTCACCTCCACGCACTTGTGTTCCTGCTGAGGTTTGTGTCTCCATGCAGACAGGATATGCTTCCTATGCTTCCTCTTGTACTCCAGGGTTTTTTGCATTTGTCATCCTTGTAGGACCCACATCTATCATCACATGGTTTTCCAGGCAGAGGAGACCCCCTTCCATTGGAGGGGTTGGAGTGGGTTCAGTGCCTAACCTCCAGGCCCACAGAGAGGTTCACAAAACCCCTCCCAGGTCTCCCCATGGCCTACAGCAGCCTTGGATGCTCCTAGTTCACTCAGCAGTGCTCTGTAAGGGTTTGAAAAACAAAACCCAATGATGTTTCTCTTGCATTAGGCCAAAACTACAGATCCTTGTCCTGTAGTTCTGTCAGCCACAAATGTAGACAGCAGGTGGGAAATTCAGGGGTGGGGAGGGAAGACAAAATGAAACACATTTCTGTATTGGCAAAAATCCTAGCAGAGATGTGCTTCTTCCAGCACATGCTTTTGCCAGGATCTTTTATTTAGTTTTCGTAGCCAGAATAGGGCCTGGTGGCAAAAAGATATTTTTCCACCCTAGGAGGGTGTGCTATTACAGCTGTATCAGCTCGCATGTTCTCCACAGTCCACAATAAAAGCAAAGTTGAGGAATTAATAGAAAGAAAAAAACAACATATGCATTTACCAGTGAGACACTTAGCTACTTATTCCTTTCCCAGCTTTCCTCCTGGGAGCTGGCAGAAACCTGGTGTGCATGAGGAAAGCTGTGCCAATCTAAAGTGGGGTGTGACTGCATGCAAGTGTCCGCTTCAGGGGTCCATGCTGGTTCCCAGGGCCACTGCAGCTGTGCTGCTGGTTCTAATTCCCAATGTCCTGAGCTGGAAAGCTGCTGCAGGCCGAAGAAAGGATCCCATCTTAAAAAAAAAAAAAAAAAAAGCAGGGAGGACAGTAAGAGAAAAAGGAAATAAAATAACAAAATGCAGAAAGAAGAGGAGGAGCAAGGAAGGCAATGAGGTGGTTTGGGTGAAAGGGAGTGCAGGGACCTCTTGAACAAACTCAGGGGGAAGGAGCTTAGCTTCAGAGTCAGCTGTGGGGCAAGCTTGGGTACCTGGGGGTAGTCAGAAGCTGTTGCCAGGCTGCCGGGAGCTGGGGTTGGCACAGCTGGCTGGCTTGAAGCAGGGCTGAGGCCCAAGCAGTTTTCCTGCACAGACGAGACCAGAAGGACCATCTGGCGAGGCCGTTGCTGGCAGGGACCAGTCCTGCAGCTCCCTTGCAACTGCTGCCATCTTGTCCAACATGATCCTCCCGGTGTGTGCCCTGCACTGGACCCAGCACCTGCCAAGCCTGCCTGCCTCTCACCCTTCAGCCCCAGCAGAGGGGATGCACAGCCCTTCACTCAGGACATTTCAGGGCATGATGTGCACACCTCAAGGCATGCAGCTGGCAAGGAGGGGCTCAGGGGCTCCTGTTTTAGGAGAGCGCTGCTGGCAGCATGCCCTGCTCCTGCCCAGTATCCTACCCCCAGTGTCTTTGCTGCTAATGTGAGAAAGTTTGGGCTGGCCTGGTCGTGGCACTGTGGGGTTGGTGGTACACCCTGTGACCGTGGGAGGGCTGTGTGCCTGTGACTCCTGCACTCATGCTCCCATGGGGGCTGTCGAGGTGTGTGAGTCTGTGGCTTTTTGTGGGGACGCTCCTTTGAGCCTGCCCCTGCTGAGACAACCACAGCGAGCTGAACACCATTACCAGTGCCTTGACTAGTGCAGCATCACTGGACAGTCACATGAAATAGATAGCTGGGCCTTGCTGCTGGTGGGAAGCACCCATATGTGGTGCCAAGAGGCCTCTGCAAGTTGAGAATTGTCATTCATAATAAAACTGTGCTCATTAGCACTGGCAGGAGTTTCCAGAGCACCCTCGGCATAGGAGGGATGGCTTGTGAGTGTGGAGACTGTGCCAGCGCTGGAGGCAAAGCTGCCGGCATCTCCCTGTGCTTTGCCCCGCGGCTGGGGACTGCTGCCCCCCAAAAGGGCTCAGAAGTGACTCGGCTTCCGCGGCCAGAGAGGGCTGCGAGGGGAGTGCCCAGCGGGGGGGCAAGAGGCGTGGGCGCCGTGAGTGGTCAGCGCTGCTGCAGGGACAGTGACTTCTGCCAGCAGAGAGGGGCGACGAGGGCAGGACACAGCGGGGATGGGTTACACCCACGGCAGACAGGTTCATTTTCCTTTTCCACACCCCCTCTTCTGCTGCTCCTGCCTGACGGGCGAACTGCAACTGCGGTATCTGCAGCTTGCCGAGTAAAAGTTGTTCCTCGAACTGTTGATTACGGTTAATTAGCATTAATTTTGCCTTAAGTGGATCCCAGTTGCGCTCGTTTTCTCCAGGGTTGCGGCTCCCCCGGTGCCCTGGACCCGTGGTGGGTGGGCGGGCGCGGGAAGGAGGGAGGGGGCGGCCGGGGCGGCGGCGCCATCTTGTGGGCGAGGGCGCGNCTCAGCCTCCCGCGCGGGGCGGGGGGACTGCCCGGGAGAAGCTTTAACCCCCTGGATCAGGAGGACCTAACGTGGTCCGCTCCGCCCTGGCCTCGCGTCAGCCCTAGGCCCGGCCATGTAGATGCTCTCCAGGAAGGTTCCAGCCTGAGCAGCCAAAGCTGCCCCTCCAGGCGAATTCCCGCCGGCCACAGCTCGCCACACAGGGAGCCCACGAAGGAGAACGGCTGGGAGCACCGCGAGGCTGAGGCACGGCCCTGAGAGAGCGTCAAGCCTGTGGTGGTAACTTAGTCCCAGGGAATCTTTCCAGCAGATGAACAGAGAAAAAGCAGGAGTGGGTGATTTCTGAGGCAGACTTGTTTTGCTGGTGAAAGGGCACTAGTGAAGTGCCCCCTCCCTTCCCCATGCTGGTATCAATGCCTCTAATTTTCTGTTTTCCCATCAAGTCACTGATCATCCTCTTCCCTAGAGCAGTTCAATGGGTAGAACCGTAGCGAGGGCATTGGCAGCTTTTGCCTCGGCATCATCCAGCCCTGCTGAGAGGCACTCGACACACAACAGTGGTAAAAATGCTGGCAGAGGTATGGCTGTGCTCACACTGGCTCTGCTATCACTCCTGCTGCCAGACTGAGGGAAGCTGTACGCCTCGGAGTCTGGGGTTAGAGAAGTCAAAGAGATTGTGAATCCTCAGAGGTGCGTGTGTTGCCACTGGCTGGCTTTCCAGCAATGGGGGCTTGAGCTGGTCTCTGATAAGGTAGCAAATCCGGAGCTGTCATGCTGGGGAATGCTCTGAAACAGTCTATGCAATCAGTTTCGTTGAGTTGCTGCAGCTCTGCTGTGCGCCAAGTGGTGTTTCTCTTTTGGATGGTTGTGGTGTTAAACGCTTCAGCAATAAAGAGGCTTTGTTGTGGTCTCTGCAGCATTGCTTTTGCCTTGGCTAGCAGCAGCCTTTTTGTTTGAATTAATCCTTTCCCCAAAGTTGTCTTTGGGAGCATGTGTGGGCACGTGTGTGTGTGCATGTGTGCCTTTACTTGTGTGTGTACATTGGACACAGCTGTGAACAGGCACTTCTGGTAGGTGCAGCACTTGCCCAAACTCGTTGTTTGTGCATGCCAGAACAATGTGCTTTTCCTCCCTGTTAGGGATGCTGGCCACTGTCGTGGGCTTTTAAAAGTGCTCGAGTGAAATTAATAGCCACTTTCCAGCTACAGGCAGAAACTGGCTTGAATCTACCCCAGTCCTATATTTAGTTTCAGAAAGTGTCAGCATTCGCTGCATCAAAGGAAGGACCAAACCATATAGATCCTGGCTAGTCAGTGCTGCAGTGGGGTTACAGCTGGCCAGGCAGTTCCTCCTCATCGTGCTGCGGGGACTGGCTCACATGCACCAGTGTACTGTATAATGCATGAGTGAAGGTCATACAATGGCCTATTCCTTTGGAGGTTTGTAATTTATTTCCTTTGGCACAGGTATCCTGGTTAGTTCCACCTAAGTTTTGGGGTGATCAGTTCAGTCCTGCTACAGGCTGTTAATAGCAAGTCCCCAGCTTTTCCTCATCTTCCTCCTATTTATGTCTCCAGGGTTAAAACTTAGTTCAGAATCCCCAGACCAAATTGAATTAGAATTTAACATTCAAAGATTCAGGCTCCCTTTAGGCTCTAAGGAACAGAATGTCATCCTGTCTCGCAGTTAATAGCTGCTGGGTAGTCGTTTCAAAGCCATTTCTTTTCAGTGAGCTCTACCATAGCAAATCCCAGCAGTGAATGTATTTCTGGCCTGGCTGTGCCTTTAATCCCACAGCTGAGTCTTATGTGTGATCTCTTTTGAAATGCTAGATTTTTTTATTTTTTTTTTTTTAAATTCCAGACAGCGATATTTCTAGGACTTGGCATTTCGAGTGGCAACAGGGTTGTTTATAGGAAGAGAACAGAAAGGACGGATGGACAATGTTGACCTAGCAGCCCTACAAACCTACCGCACTTAATCCACTTATCACTCTGAATTCTTGAAGCAGATAAATGCCGATAATGGTTAAAACACATCACTGGCAGGAGCAGCATGTTCTGTCCCCTGGAAATACATCAGTGCTGGAAATTGCAAAGCTGTGTGCTACCATGGGGATGAGCATGATATAAGAGCTGAGGAAGCCCTCACTGTTCAGCAGAGTTCTTCCACAGGAGGGTAGTGAGCCTCTGCTTCCTTCTCCCTCCCTGCCCCAACTACCTTGAAATGCCGTTCAGGCCTGAGAAATGCTTCCAAACACTGTTGTGACCCCAGAGCCACAGCTGCCTGATCTGTGCCTCCATATCTGAAATACCAAGTGGGCCCCAAGTGTCTTGTTACTGCTTTTGATTGTCCTTGCTGCTCAGCATTAAGACCTGCGAGGAGTGATTTCCAGCTGAGACCAGCCCCGTGCAGCTCACATCAGCGTGTCTTGGGGAGAGGAGTTAGTTTTGGCTAATCTGAGCTAAACCTTCCCTGGAGGAGTGCAGCTGCTGCACCAGGCTTGCAGAGCCACACAAAGCCACTTGCTCCTCTCCCCATCTGTCAGGGCTCTCAGCAAGGTATTGGAGCCGTCCCTGGGCTCAGGGGGCTGCAGTGGCCGCAGCTGCATGCTTCACACTGTGTCAAGACCCCTTCCTTCTGGGGACCCGTCCCAGCCTGAAGAGGAAGAAAAATACTGTAAACCAAATGTTGTTTGGTGTAAACCTCATTCCTACAAAGTCTGGAGGGATGAAACAACTCATAGTGCTTTTGAATATATGAAGTTTACAGGCTCATCAGCTGCCTTAGGTTTTCCCCCACGTGGCCATCCCCCACCAGTCTGTGCAGCACAGCACCCCGTGTGAGTGGGCACCCTTGAATTTGCAGCAAAATGCATTCTTGTGGACGGTGCAATTGTCTCACAAGAAGTGAGAAAGGAGGAAGCTGCCTAGAGAGAAGTGAAGACCTCTCAGACATGGGAATTTTTATGAGTCAGATGCTGTTCAGCTGTTGCATTGCAGATGTCTTAGCTAAAAACAAGCTTTCGTTGAAAATCAAAGACTCTTCGTGAGTATAGGCAGCAGAAGCCTCCCACAAAACGTGTTTTTTCTTCTTCAAAGGGCTCTCCTTAGATTTGCCTACAATAGGTTACTTAAAGCTTTGTGAAGCTGATTCAGAGCAAGCATGGTGTGGATCTGAAACAGCCCAGCTGTTTAGGATGAATTTGCTGTCTGGTTGTTCTCACTTTGTGAATACGAGTACCTTCCTCTGAAGGGACTTAGAGAAGTTGGTTATGGAGGGACATTTTGTAGAGTTGGGGTACAGTAGAGCTATTGCTCTCTATTGGCTCCTCATGTGCATACAGGTTTTGTGTTGAAGACAAAACAGGAGGTCTCACACTTGAGTTTTCTTGTCACTGGAAGGTGGCAAAGTTAGTTTTAAACGCATGCGATATTTTACGGTCATCAGGAGGCAAAGCTCTGTGTGTTAAAGTGCTTATGGTCTAATCTTTGGACACCTGCTGGTAGGTCTAACACCATCATTGTAGTACAGAGAAATCAACACTGGTGTGGGGAGGAGTCTGACCAAAAAGCAGAAGAGCTTGCATCTGCCAGGAACTGCTTGCCAAATGCAGTGTGTGTGTACATCCTGCCTGTCTCTTTGCAAGTGGGAAGGGGTCAACCAGCTGCCTGGGTGTGAAAATACCTGACAAACCCCCATCTCCTTTGCCTTTTGGATCTTTGTGTCTGGTTACTTTCTTACAGCCTTTGACCCCCATCATGGCCTCTAATCTGAAAGTCATCTTCCTGTTTCCTTGGTTGCTTCAGTGTGGAGGTAAACAAATATTTTCTTTTTAATTCCTTTTGTTTACTCTCATGTTTTTTCATATTAGAGCATTTTCAGCTGCTGTCTTTTTCTAATTTCCAGAGATCCCCTCTAGGAATTTGCACGCTGCTGCTATTTCTGTCTTTTAAGTATTTCAGAGCTGAGAGAGTGAATCCTCAAGAAAGGGGGAACATGGGAGAAGGGTTAGATAACCTAAATAAAATGGTTTGGCATTTTCCTTGGTATGTTCTTCTCAAGCTAGTAGCTTCTGGGATAATGCAAGAAGATGGATCTCTCTTTTGTTACAGTAGTGCTTAGCCATGTCTTATATAGAAACTATATTTATGTATGTTCTGCTGTGTAGAGACGAGGAGAAGGATGATGAATGATTTTGAAAAATGTGGCCCAGAATAAACCACTTGGGTTATCACTCCCACAGTGTCTGTAGGATTTTGTTACCACCTTTCCGTAATATTGTAACTAGTGTACACAGGACTGAGCATGTCTCTGAGGACTGTGCTGTATCTCAGTTGCTTTTATGGCCAAGAACCTTTTTCTGGTGTTGTAACCTAAGCTCTTCTGTACTCTCAGGCTGTTGTCCCTGGCTATGTGATTTCTAGAGAATTTTCCTTAACAGATGGTACTTCCCAACAGTCCTTTCTGGGCAGTGGCTGTGCCCTCTCTCCTTTGTTGCCCCCAACCATTCATCCTCAGTGCTCAGCATTCAGCAGTGCTAAGTCTGAGCTGCCTTTTCCAATGCCAGCTCCCGCTGTGCCGAGGTGATGCTGCTGTTGTGATGCAGCGTTAGTCCATGATGACAGCAAAGCAAGCCTGGCTGTGCTCTGGGACAGCTTTAATACCTTGTTATGAGTCTGCTCATAGATGCAGAACTCCAGGGAATCCCATCAAAAGCATGAATGAAAAAGCCTGCCCATCCCCTACTTTATCTCTCTATCCTTTTTTCCCTCTTCTCTTTTCACGTCTCTGAAAAAATCCTTCATTTTGTAAGAAGACTTGTGTGTAAGTTTCCAGTTCCCTTTCTCAAAGAGCCTCCTCCTAAGGTGCTGTGTATGTGGTGTTATGTCAGCTGACAGGCAAATAGATCCAATAGAGACTGCCTGATATTGAACCCGTATTTGGCTGGGAAGCCAAAGAAGTCCCATACCCCAGCCTCCTTAGTAGCCTGTGGCTCACTCTTAGGTTTTTTTCCTTTTTTTTAAAACAAAACAGTGAGTGAACTCTGGTGTGGTTCCCCATCTTATTTATCCTCTCTTAACTCTTGACCTCATTGTGTACTGAATTACAGTGATAGATCACTTTAACCTGCCTTGTATGTATTATGGGAAGCACATGAAGGGCATGATCTCTCATCTCTGCCTAAGATACTGTCATGTGTAAATACTTAAGATCTGCAGTCTTCTGCAGATAGTTCCCGTATCTAGCATTGAGGCTTACGCTTTGCTGCCTTTTTAGAGCAGCAAAGGTTTGGAGTGATTAAGCTGTGGCTTATTTCTCATGGCCTTGGTGCTGGCCCCTGTATGGAATATGCAATTTCCTTCCTCACTTGCTTTTTAGAAATATACAGTCCCACTGATAACGCCGGCTTGCATACAACACCTTCACTGCCACAGAGCCATCACGTGGCCACACATTGATTCCCAAGCGGGGTTTATAACTTGGGAGTTTCAGGAGATGTCCAGCTAGCATTTGTCTTGGAAAATCACTTTCTATTCACCTGCTGTAAATACTGTCATACACCATGGCAAAATCAGTTCACTTCCTGCTTCATTTCCTGTCTTTCTGCCTGCTGGCATTATATGGAGGAGCTCACAAGAGAAAAGGGGAAGCCTGTGAATGCAGCAGGCTATCATGGATCAGACAGCAATTACCCAAGAGATGTGGGAGATCACACAGGGCACGTGCTCCGAATCACTCAGCGTCTGACAAGGGCCAGCTCTGTGTGCTATGGGCGTGCTTCCTGGCGTATGGTTATTTTCAGTGTGATCCTGTCTTTGGGGCAGCCCTCCTCTCCTCATGAGAAGTGATGTTAGGTGACTGCTAACAATTATTACCCTTACAGGGGGAAATGTCGATGTACAGCAGAAACCTCCAATCCAGGTTGCCCTGCTCAAGGAAGGAATATCCATCCCCTGTAAAGTCATCTTCCCTTATATGCCGAAATACACCAAATTTTCAATCTGCTATTACTGGATTAATTCACTGGACCAGAAGACATCTATCTATACTAGGTCGGAAAATGTAGCCATTCCTTCTGGAAAAGAGAATAAGACTGCTGCCTTACCTTATGACCACAGAATCATGCCACTTGAAAACACCTCTTCTACTGGCACGTACTATTGCGAGGTCAAATGGAATGATATTCAAAAAATGGGAAAGGGAGTGTTTGTCCTTGCTAGAGGTAAGTGAACAACCAGAAAGGAAGGGCAAGAGGTTAAAAATCAGCTGGATCTGGCTATGAAAACCTGGTCTTTGCTCTTCTTTTTCTCTACCCAAACATGCTATGAGGTCAGGTATGAATAATGCTTTATGCCCAGTACTAACTGCCATGAGGGTTGAATGCACTTGGCACAGGTGACCTGTGCTGCTCTTCCCAATGCATAGATGGGAACCTGAAGATGCAGTAATTTATATCTGCCCTGCCACCACCTTCTGAGAGTCCAGATCTATCCAGGGAGCCTGGACACTGGGTCAGAGGGTGCTTTTAGGTGTCAGTGGTCAGGAGACAGTGCTGTTTGGCCTTCAGCAGTGTGTCAGAGGCAGCTGATAAGGCCAGTCATTAGGGTGCTTGCTGTAATCCCATGTACAGGTTCAGCATGCTCAGTTTTAGGAGCTCACAAACCGGTTATAGACTCACTGACTTGCCTCCTTCTTTTCCATTTGATACAATGAGTTGGTTGGTCTGTTAATGAGCACACTGAAAAGCTGATGCAACATAAGAGGAATGTTAAAGAAAAGTGATAAGGATGTGCATGCTACTTATTGGCTGGATGTGCATTACTGACTACTGGATATGAAGAACTTGTTAATGTAAATGCAAAGAGCTGTGACAAAATAGCTTTGCTGTACTGGTCAGAGGATGCCTGTGCCTAGCCTCCCAGTTCATGTAGCCTGTGTGCTTTCCCCCATCTGTCTTTCTGCTCCTATCACAAAAGACCTTTGCCAGCCTCTATCTACCAAATTTCTTGGCTCTCGTAGTTATGTCACCTCCCTCTATGAAATGGAGCTGCTTATACCCTGCGTCTTCTGTCTGATTCTGCAGCTGCACTCTGCTCTCTCTTCAGAGGCAGAGTACGCTTTGAAGGGTGTGTGCATCTCTGCCACCATATTCTGCACTCCTGTATTTTACTTTTCTTAAGGCCCTTTCCAGGGTTAAAAGTACAGCAGGGCTGTAAATTCCACTCACACTGTGAATCTTTTACCTTCTTTCTTACAGATACAGGGTACAGAGATACCTCTTATGGGTGGGAAATCCTCATTACCCTTACTGTTCTTCTTGCTGTATTGAGCATCACTGCAACAGCTCTGCTTCTGTGGAAAAGAAAGGCAAGTAATAACCAAACAAAAGGCAATACCTGACCTGTTCTAGGAATTAATTCCATTTGCCTCTGTCTTGGCTGAATTGGAAGTCCCCATGCTGACATTTTCCATGCTGGGTGTCTGATCCAGTTTATTTTCTTAAGTTCAGTTTTTCTGAGAAAAAAAGATTACAGGAAAGACAAAATGAATAAGTGATTTGTCCATTAAAGAAATTCTGGTAATCATTTTGACTACAACACGCTCTGCTTTAGAGCAAAGATTTGACACCGGGCAAGAAGTCACACTAGCAGTGTGCTGGCCCTGAGAATATTCAAGGAGTTGTAGCCTTGTGATGGGATTTTGGAAAATTGCAGTTTGTGCATACTCAGTCATGGCTTTTGTCAATTTACCAGTTCAGTTGTCTAAAACCCCTGTGAAGGGGCCAGTTAAGACAAGTAATGTCCTGTGCACCCAAGCAAGTCTGTTACAACCCTGATGGCAGGACTTTCCCTATTGCTAATCCTCTTTCTAGATGGAGGTTACTCTGTTTCAAGCAGATTGCAGCTGCCATTCCTAAGCTGGAGCACCATAGAAGAAAAAGTGCAGTGTGATGGGGATGGGAACCAAAGCCTTGGACATCTGTTTGGCAGAGAAAACATTAAAAGACAGAGTGAGAGAGGAAGGTCAGGACAAGGATCCCAAGGAAGCCTGTGTGGAAATTACAAAAAGTTGGAGGGGAAAAAAAAAAGAGATAGAGGGACAAAGATCAGACTACACAATCTCCAGAGACACCTTCCATCAGCAGTGATTCTGTGAGGCTGGAAGAATGAGCATCAGGGGAGAAACTGGGACTGGAATCTGGGGTGAGGGAGCACTAGGAGAGTCTTAAGACTGGATTGACAGAGCCCGGATTGGGACCAGCTGGGTAAGGACGTGGAAGCTGGGAAGCTGAGGGCAAGAACGATACCAGGAATGATGAAGAAAGGATTTGGAGAGTGGGAGAAGAAAAGCCAAAAAGAGAGCTGAAAGATCTGGATGAGATGGGCCCTGTGGAAAAACCTCTGGAGTCATTATATTAGAATCCCTGTTGTTTGGGAAAAAAGCTATTGCTTCTAAGACTGCCATCCTCAGGTGTTCAAATAGCATCATCTGCATTCTTACAGAAATCTCAAGGCTATCTTAAAAATACCCTTATATCTTTTAGAATGGAATTTGGGTTTTTTTTCTAGGTAGAGTACCCCCCATAACTCCCTCAAGCTGCTCTCTGCCACCACAACAGCAGACTCTCTGCATACATTTTCGTGTGGAGGCTGTGCTGCTTGTACAGTCCTTCGACTCCAAGGAGCATCAGGCTTCAGCACACACAGTCAGAGATCATGAGGTTGAAAACAGAATGGCAGCAGTTCGCAGCCCAGCTAATCTTGTGAGACTTACCTTGCAGGCAGTCTGATGCAGGGGAAGGAGTGTAAGAGGCAAAGGGAGTCAGCTGGAGACGGGCCCCCATCTCTGTTTGCCTAGACAACCTCTCCATGGAGATGAGGAGAGGAGGCAGTGTCACGACTCACCAGTTGGCCTCTCTGGGTTTTGAGGTGGGCCAGCAAATCTCAGACTTATAGCCTCTCCTTGGGGTCTGAAGAGATTGTGCAGTCATTACATTTGCCCTCCTGCAGAACACAGCCCGTATTTCTCACCACAGCTTGCTCAGACCTGCTGGTTTAAAAATGTTTATCTTTAAGAGAAGCTATTTAGCATCCTCCTTAGTTACTAATGGACTGGAAAGCAGTTTGTCGTTTTCATGTGATGTGAATATAATCATCCCACTTCTTTCTGAATTAGAACAGAGGTACTTAGCAAAACCTTCTGCCTTTTCTGCCTCTTCTCTTGCTTGCTGAGCAGGGCTAACCCTTCTCCGTGTGTGAATGGAATGTATTCAAGGAGAACTCACCTGATGCAAGAAACATTTCAGACAAAGGGACCTTCTTCTTCATGCTGGACTTGTGGATTAATGTATCACTGACTGTATCATAAATGATTGGTGCTCTTCTGTAGACTCTGCATATTAGCAAAAGCTCCCCTGCCAAATCCTGATAAAAGTAATTGCATTTTCTTCTGAAATTCCTCTCTGCACTACGACCAGGGCCCTGCTTACTCCCTGTCCTATAGCATTGTTCTGTGCTGTTAAATATTTACACCCTTCAGCCAGTAAGGTTTCAGTGGCAGAAGTGCTTTATACGTACATACAGAGCCCAGTTCTTCTTTCCACTGCCCCAGTGTAAGTCACTGGACTCTACGCTTAACCCTGTGGTGAGGAAAGTAACCAGCACATGTTGTGCAGACACTGCCAGCACTCTTTTCCTGTGGAAGCATTCAGGAGGTGTGCAAACAGCTGGCTTTGATATGACTTGGTGTTCATTTCAGCTTTGGAGAGATGTGGTTTGCTCCAAATGTGTCATTTGGTGTCTTGTCCTGAGCAGGTGTTGTGCCCTAGAAGGAAGCAGCTAAATATTCTGAGACAGAAGGTGGAAACACAGCTCCCTTCAGCCAGCCCACCACCGTCACTTCCTGTCTATGATGTGAGTACCAGAATCACCCTTCATCCCTTGTGTCCACATCATGGTACAGACAATGCCAGTATCATGATGTGGAACATAAGAAATACCTTCATACCAGCCTGGTCTTGGTGACCTTGCCCTGCTTAGCTTCTCTCAGGACTGGGTGTGTCTCCATCCCAGTCCCAGTCATGGCCTCCCCAGTGCCCAAGCCTTGCCCCATGCCCTGCTGGGCACCCTTCCCTCTGCCAGCTGCACAGAGCAGCAAGTCTGGCGCCAGAGAGGGTTCCTGGTGGAAGAGGTAGAAGGGTCTCCAAAACTTGGGAAGGAAGAGGGGCTCTCAGCCCCAGTTTGTACTGAAGAGTGTCTCAAGGACATGGCTTTCCCAGCTGGAGAAAAATGGCTGAGGAAAGGGGCAGAGAGACATGCTCCCCTCAACAACCCCCAGCCATTTTGAGTTCCCGCTGTGGCACCTTCACTGGTACCAGTGTCACAGACCACTGCACTCCTGAGCAAGCACACTAGCTAGCAGGGGGAAATGGGCAAGAAGAAAGTAAAGGAAGTCTCTTTTTTTAAGCATTTCCCTTTTCCGTTTCCCAAACTGGGGAATGCTACCTGCTCCCAGTCCTCAAACCCAGTAGCCTCAGTGTCATGGGTAGTGGGATTGAAGTGGCTCCCCTGAAATGTCAGGCCTAGACCTCAGTCAGCTACCTCAAGTAACCATGACTCCTAATCCCATTTACAACCTGTCCAGCTCCATTTTAAATGGATTTCTTTTTCTCCTTTTACTCCCGTGGGATGGCTGCTCCACTAAGAAGGGAAGGGTTTGGGTTTTTTTTCCTTGTGATCAGTGGGACCAACAAGGAGGAATAAAATGAAAGTGAGTAGAGAAGGATGTTGCCTGAATATTAGGAAACCTTTCTGTCTGTGAGGTCTATAAGGGCTGGAAAAGTCTCTCCAAGGAAAACCTGTGAGCACTGCTGCATTAATCATTTAAACTAAACAAAGCAAAGCTCTGGAGAATGTACTACAGAGAGGAGCAAAGCTCTGCCAGGGAGGCAGGAGACCTGATCGAGGGCAGATACCAACAAGAGGATGGGTCTGCCCCTTCTCATTTTCACTCTGGGTGGGGGCGGGGGTGGGAGGGGATCCCTTTTTGTGGCCCTTTAATTTTTGGAGTAGTGGTTTAAAAGAGAGCACTATGTATTGTATGTGATGTGTTTATTCTGGGCAAAAGGCAATGCTTTGGGTAAAGGAGGTTGCAGGTTATAAACCTTTTCATTTATATCAAGTAATTTCTTTTTAATTCAGGCTTATACAAATCCGAATGGGTAGTTTCCTGCTGAAGTGGATGATTTCTGCAAGGAGACAAAAAAAAATCAAATCCATTTCTCGCTCAGTCGGCCTCGTCATGCATCCTTAGCTCCATCTTAATTACATGTTTCATCATGTTTTTCTGTTCAGGCTCCACTAAGGCTAATATAGCAAGCCAGCAGAGCCAGCCTCAGGCACAGACAATCCCAGGAGCTGGCTGGGCCCCTGTGCTTGCAGGAGCCCTATGGACCTGGCCCAACCAGCCTTCCTGCGAAGACTGTTAACCACACACGAGCTGTGCAGGGCTTCTGGCCAGCCCGGTGTGCAGGGCAGGTGGCTTGGCCCTCTTTGGCAGGGCTGCAAGCAGCCTGGGACCATCTCCTGCACACTGTGGGGTACAAGTCTGCCCACTGGAGGTTCCTCTATCATGGAGCAGCTGCTGCAGCAGGGGTGCTTGTTCAGGCACAAAGCAGCAGCTCCTGCTCCACACAAGGCATATGGCGAGAGCAGGGCTGTGATGTGGCGAGCAGGAAGCACAGCCCTGCAAGGCATAATGTGGTGGGGAGAGAAGATGAGAGCCCTGGGGTGGAAACGTGCGTTGGATAGGCCCTCAGGACAGGTGAAGGGAATAGTAAGTTGACAAACCTGATTTCCTTGGAATCATAGCTCTGGTGCCCCACTGCTAAATTTTGTCTGGGCTCTGCATGGTGTAAACCCAGCCCCTCAAACTGTATTTGAAATTAGGTGTTGTGAAAATATATTGGTGGGTGTTGAACTCAGTGTTTAATTCATAGGGACAGAAGAAATCTGTGATCAGCATTGGGGTAATCTAAGGCAAGGAAAAAAAGGAAGGACAAGTGAGAAGTAACTCCCAATGATGAGATAAAGGTCAGCGATCAGGGGACTGGACAGGAGGCCAGCACATGCCAGCTATGCTATCTGTGTGAGACAGCAAGATATTGAGTCTGGAGAAAAGTCAGGTCAGGGAAACAGTGTCCTTGCAGGCTGGGAGCAGAAACAAGAGGAGACAGAACTGGACGTTGGAGTAACGGGTGCTGTTGGAACTGGCAGGCGCAGCTCATTAAATGCTCTGTGTTATCCTGCATGGTAGCAAGGCTCATGCCTGGTGTGGGAAGAGTCCTAACGCACCTTCTGCAAAGCCATCCTGCTGAACATCTCTGGGAGCAAAAACCTTCCCCAGTGGCTCTTCCAGGTCCCCTTATTTACCTTCTGGTCCCTGGGGGTGCCCGTATGCAGTGAAGAGCATACAATGTAGCAAAAAGCCTGGTAATAAGGGGACAGCTGGGAACCCACTTTGCTCTCTCTATACAGCCTTCCTTGACCTCTCTGTCCTCTTGCAGCCCCAGAGTATCTCTGCCTCACTGCGCTGCCCAGAACCAAGCCCTGTATATCCTCTGATTTCCAGCTTAGCTTCTTAGTTAATGAGCAGCTTGGGTATAACAATCTGAGGGACTTGCTTCATCTGCTTTACACTTCAAACAAGCTTTTTTGAACAGCAAACAGAACTCCTGCAGTGCAGGTGCAGTCAGGTTCCAGAGCACAGAAGCTTTTCCAGGTGTGAAGAAGAGAGGCTGCTCAGGGATGGGAAGGCATCTGTGAGCAGGGAGGAGAGTGGCCTGTGTGCCTCCACTGTGACAGTAGCAGGTGATCAGTGACCAAGTAAAAGTAATTAACTTGCAAATGGTGTTAGGAGACACGAGCTCTCCAACTGACCAGAAAAGGACCAGCGTTGTTAACAGCCTCCATGGGAAGAAGGCTTGCATGTGGAGGGAAGGGAATCTTTTTTGGAGGTTAAACATCAAAAGGACCCTTCTTGCTTGCAAGTGGCTTCTGACTGGAGCAGAGAAAGAGGCTGCCTGTCCTGCCAAGGATACATGGAGCCAGGCTTCTGGAAGCGCAGCACGCAAGACGAGGTCCTCACTGTGAGTATCACAAAGAGCATTGAAAATGAGGATGGGGAAATAGAATTTTCTATGTGCACATGTGAATAGTGGGGATGTCTGTGTAGGCAGAGCAGGTTTTGTGGAGTAGGAAGCAGACAGGTGAAATAATTTGACTGTTTCCAGAGTAGCAGTGGGAATGTGAGAGCCGTGTGGTGCTCCATGCACTGTGGCCAACTCGTGTCTGAGTGCCTGTTTATTCCAAGGCCTGCTCCCCAATGCTGCTTCTCTATCCTCTGGTCCTGTTCAAAGCACTGTCCTGCTGGCCGTGATCCTTAAAGATGCTGAGCGTTTGCAACTCCAGATGAAATGATGAGTGTTCAGTTGATTGGCAGCCCCCAATGAAGCCTCCATGTTTTGCTCATCCTCCTCACTGCATTTCAGGGCGCCTTGCTCTCTTCACTAATACCATCTGCCCCTCTTGCAGCCGGAGCTCCTCCCATCTTCCTGTTGCCAGAGAAACAGCCACCTTGGCAACCTGCTGTCATCCTTGAAACACACATGGAAAAGTCCTCCTGATTGTTATGTTTGATCCTTCAGGCAGATCTGGAATATCACTCAAACTGACATGCATCTCCTGTGACACGATTACCTGGGGGACAACGGGTGCATATGCATGTAGGGCGTGTGTGTTTCTCTGTGTAGCTGTGTGGGACTGTGGTAATGTTTGAGGGCCTGGGAGAATATGGATTTTTTTTTTTTAAATTATTCTTTGCTCACTCAAAGAAGAAAGGAGAGTTCTGGCTTGGGGAAAAAAACTAAACAGACAATAAACAGTAATTGTGTCCATTTTTGACAACCCCTGTGCTTCAGGACCCCCAGCCTCTCCCATTTTCTCACCTTTGTGTCCCCAGAATAATTATGAACAAGAGCTTGTGGTTGTCAGGCACCTAAACAGTCTTGGGCAATGCAGAGCACTGCCCCTTACCTGTGGTTCCCCCTGGTGCGCAGCATCATTCCATGTGGCAAAGAGGTCTTCATTCTGCATTCTGGGACAATTTTGGAGCAGAGGGAGGCAGGGGCATTGTCATTTTTCTCCACTGCTTTACACAGCATAGGTAACATCAAAGCCTGTCTGTAAGCCTGAAAAAAAGAAGATGATGGAGCTGCACTGTAGGGATTTCAGGGGAAAATAATTTTCTGTTTGCCCAAGTTAAGGTCAGGAACTTCAAAATTTTGGAGATGGCTGGCATTCCTAAAAAATGTGAGGCATGAGATGGGGAACAACCCAGTGGGTAATTAGTTGTCTTTTAAATCAAAGTAATTTATTTGACCCCTACTTTCTTCTCTTTGCAGAGCCTGGATGTGCACCAAGTTGATGTCTATTCTAGCCTTGAGAACAACACAAACAACCCGCTGCACAGCAAGAATCCTCCCAGGAAGGTAAGGGCAGGGGCTGTGTTCTTGGTAAGTTCCCATGTGCCTTGGGCACATGGGGAAAGAAACCCCACATAATCCCATGACCTAGCAGGCAGTAAGTATGTCTCCAGTCCACCAAAAGGGGAAAATGGGATGTGGCATGCACTCACCAGCTGGGCTGCACATGTAGCCTATCTTCCCTCTTCCGGTAGAACCCTGGCTCCTGCAGCTCTGCCAGTTCTGGCACTCATGGTTTTGTGCAGATGCTTTGCTGTATGACATATGCTGAAAGGCATTGAGGGGTTTGGCATCACTGCTCCCTCTGAACAAGATGGCCATTCACAAAGAGTTGGGCAGGTGCTGGTCTCATTGTTGCCCTTTCCAGATTATTTAGGCAGCTGAGACATCCTCTGTGCTGAAGGAATCTGTACACCAGCAGCAGACCCTGAACACAGCTTTCCTCTCACCAGCATTAAGCACCTGAGAGCCATTTCATGGTAGCAGAAGTGAAGATGGTTTGAGCAAAGGCTGTGCTTATACAATCTCTGCTGTCAGCTCTGGCGCTCAGGAAAAGGAAGTGTGGGTATGTTTTGGACTTGGATCTTCTTGCTGGGCTGAGAATTATGAGTGAGAGACAAGGAACTAAATTCACTCATAGTGAAAATAGAGGCAACTAGAAATATGCAGATGTAAATTAGTTGTGGGGGCCACATAAAGCAGATCAGAGGCCAGCAGTCTTCTACCCTGCCTTTGTCAGGCATCAGCTGTTTCATGTGGACAAAACTTGCATCAGGCACCCCAGGGAACATTTCCTTCCTGTCCTCAGAACTTAATTTTTCTTTTCTTCTCCAGACCCCTTATCTGCTTAAAAAATACATTCTCTTCTAATGCTAGAAAATGTTCCTGAAAATCTCTGCTGCTTCCTCCCACTAATGTTCTGTTGGGGAGAGTTCCCCTGGTTGCACCATCCCTCTCTTTCATGAAGGACAGTATTTTCCACTGTCTGAGATATTTTCACAACTACCACCTTTCAGGAAAAGTTGGTCTAACATCAAGCAGTCCCCTTTGTGTCAGAGCTACTTGCCATGTGATCTGGTCCCATGGCCACTGGCCTTCTTCAGTTACTGCTGTGGCATCAGCTGTATTTGTGTTTTGCTGCATTTTGAATTAGTTGGATAGGGTTCGTCTTTCTGATCATGTTTATTCTTCTGTATGCCTTTACCAGCTGCTCCTTTTGAAATTATTAAGTCTGGATGGTAAGATGAAGTATGTGTGGGGTTTTCCCTGGCATGGAGCTGTCTGGGCTGTGCTGAGTTACTTGTGTGTGGCCCACACCATTCAACTGCTGCTTGGAAGGGCAGAGGGTCTGTAAAACAGAGCAGCAGCAAAGCAACAAAGCAACAGCAAAGGAGCATCTGTGTGAGTGGGTCTGGTGCTGGCAGTCTCGGCCAGGGTGGGGTAAAGGTCAAAGCAGAAATGGGAAAAAGAGAGGAAAAGAAAGCAAAGAGGGAATGGGATGAACTCTTGCTGAGAGCAGACAACTCCAAGTGTCCTCAGTTCTTGTGCTGCACTGAATAAAGCAAAGTGTGAGTGGCAGGGTCCCATGAGCTCAGCGCTGGAGAGTTTGCACTATCCACTATGGTTGCAAGCACCTTGATCAGCTTCCCTTAGTCATCCTGGGCTGTGACCACCGGAGACACTTGTCCTCCAGCTGTCTTTGCCAGAATATAAGGTGTTCTCCCTAAGAGTGAGACTTGTGTGTCAGTGAGTTTGGCCTGTGAGTGGGAGCTCAGATTGCTGAACAGTGGCTGACTGCTTCAGAGGGTCCAGCCCAACCCCTGCTGCGGGATGCTGCACGTAGAGGGGGAGCTGTAAAGGGATGCAGGGCAGAAAGCCTCTGAAATGAGCATTTGTATGCTGTCACTCTGGACCGTCAGCCAGTTTGGGTAGCAAGGGGTTAATCCTGCATGCTTTGGAAGTGCCTCCACTCAGCACTTTTGTAATGTTTCCCTTTGGTGGTGGCAACAGAGAAAATGCTAGTGTAGGTAGGGCTTAGTTCAGCCGGTGGCATTTCAGCTGCTTGCTGTGTAACCTTGCTTACAGCAGGCCTGTGCCACACAGCACTTAAAATATCAGTCTGTCAGCGCCTTGTCTACACAAGGAACGGTCGTGAGGAATAGACTCAACTGTTGAAGAAACAGGATTGAGGAGGTCAGGGAATTCCTCCTTCACAGAATCCAAAGTGATTTATTTTCTTACCGAGTCCAATTTTCCCTCCCCTCCCTGTCTGACAGTTTTTTTGGGGAAGAGTGACTAGTAAAGGAGGCATCTTTATCCCTTGGGCTGGATTAGTCATGTACGTCTCTGGTAGAGCAACATTTCTCACTATAGTGGCTTCTGTTTCAGCAGATCACTTATAGCCATTTCTAACAGAACAAACGTCAGTGTCTGCTTATTAAGAATTAATTCATCATCTTTTAAATAATTTTTCTCCATTTCTTTTTTCTCCTTTTCATCATTCTGCAGACACCTAAGAAGCAAGAAACTCCAGAAGAATCCTCTGATACATTGTATGAGAATATCTAACAGGGAAGATATCTGACCCTACGTGGACCAGACATCTTTCTGTATGGCAGAGCTACTCTCTTACATCCCAGATGAGATGCAGATACATGCAGAGATCCACAGTGACTTCAGAGCACAACCACGAGGGAATTGAGAACCCCTGGCTCTTTCTAAACTGCCCTTCATTAACAACAGAATGTATCTGTTAAAATCCCTCGGGGCTCAGTCTGCATTGATGCAGCAAAGCTATTTTGCAGCAAAGCTGTTTGATGCAAAAGAAAAGCTGCTTTTGTCAAGCACTTATCTTGGGAATGGGCAGTCTGTGAAGGTTTCTCTCACCTGCCCCGGCTGAAATACTTAACTCTTGATCCTCTGCAAGTTGTAAGACAATCCAGAGTCCTCCCTGCTTGCTGGCTTGATGTTCCAATCCTGACCTGCAGCATTCCATCTGATCTGTGTTTGTGGCTTTGCCGAAATGGCCATCAGGACTTCATGCATAGTTTAACCAGATCCAAGCATCCACCTGCCCATTTTCCCTTTCTCGGGAACCCCACAGCAAACATGCTTTCTCATAATCTGTTAATCCCATCAAGTAGTTCACAGATGCCTGCTGTGACCTTACTCGGGGCGACTCAAATCTGTGCTTCCAAGTAAATGCTTCCCCTTCAGCAGTATCAGCAGTACGTGGTGAGGACTGGATGCACTGACAGAGATAAAGGTGGAGAAAAGAAACGCAGAGAAAATATCCCTTCCTGACAATGTCTCAGAGACAGTGCCCATTCCAGAACAAGAAAAAGGAACAAGGAGGGGGGAACATGAGGAAACTCCCAAGATGGGGTTGCATAAACCAGGCTGTTCTGGCGCCTCAGTTCCAGCCCACAGAAGTTCAAGCTGAGCTCCCCAGTTTCCTGTTCTTCTTGGCAATGGGCATTGTTATCACTTGGGATTTTGAGCCTCTGTGGGAGCAGGCCTGGTACCTCTGCCCCACCAAAACCTATAGGCTTGCCTTTGTTTCAGCTGGCTGCTATAGAGTATAAAGCTCCTTTGCCCCCCCACCATACATTATTGGCCAGGGAGACCAGTTCTGAAACTTAAAATGACTGGAGGAGGGAGACCTTAGAAGTGAATTTTCTATCCAAGTTCTTCTCTCCCCTGTCAGTTGGAACTTGCCTACCATTTTTGCTGATGCATATTCTGGTTCTGGTAGGGAAGAAGCTACATTAAATATCCATATAACATGATCAAACAAGCGGATCAAAAAGCTGAGGCTGTTTTATCTCATATTAAAAAACAACAATGAAATAACAACCAAACAAAACTAACCCAAAATAAGAATATGCAGCGTAACTTGAGAAGAATCACAGAAACCTCTTTAAAGAAGAAGATCAAATTAAAATTGAGCTCCAGGGTCGTAGGACCCTCTCTAGCTGAAGATAATGTTGCTATGTATCAGAGATAGAGGCTATGGAAAATGTCTCCAGGGCCTCAAACCTTCCTATACTATGTTTAAAGAGATAATCCGCTTATTGCTTTGCTCTTTCTATTAGAAGAGATTTCAAACACGCATTCTGGACTTTCTTTAACCACAGAAAAATGCTTTTTCTCTTCCCAGTGCTGAGGAACTCATTTCAGAAAGAGCAATGAATAGACAACATGGCTTATTAGACCCATTTATAATTTGCTAAGTGATCACAACAATTATAAACAAATATTTTGAAGAAAAAAGTTCTAAATTTTACTAATATGACCAGGAAACATTGGTGTTCACTGAAGAATTTACAGAGGATTTTACAGGTATAACAATTCCTTTCCTTAAGAAATTTGAAGAAATGATGAGATGAATTATAAATATGTTGCAGTATGGCAATAAAATATTCAGCAGATGCTGGTGGATTAGATGAAAAGTAAAAACTTTCAAAATAATGATGCTTAGGTTTTATGTTTTGTTTTTTAAATTTTATAAATGCTAAAAATACTGGGTGCTACTGGAAATTTCCTGGCAAGGATCTCTCTTTGCAGTGAGTTGATTTGTCTTGTGTGTCTATTACCTTTTTAAGTAGCATGTTTCTTACATTTATGCCTGAGCAATTCTATATATTAAATAGCTGAAGCTGTTTAAAATGAAACATGAGAGAAAGAACAGTATTTGGAATGAAAAATGTTATTCTAGAACAGTCAGTGCTAAAGTACTGGAAGAATCACTCCAGGTTCTAATCGATTAAGTGAAAAAGTAAAAATTTCCAAGAAACACTGGCAAGTGTGGGGATTTGGGCTGTGTGCCAAACCTTGTCAAAATCGGGGTGGGGGTCGCTGTGTTGATTTCGATGGCTTTTGGGTTGGCCCTCTGAGGAAGGCTAAAAGGCTGCTGCATGATAAAAAGGAAGTTTAAAGCTATGTAGCCACACTCTAAAATCACTTCTTTAGCATTATGCACCATGGGTAGCCACAGCAGCAACAGTGTGTGTGAGAGAGAAAAGGATAAAGCAGAAGGCTATGAGAGCAGGGCTGTTTTTAAATGGTGTGGAGTTTTCCAAGGTGGTATGAGGAAATGCCTGCAGGCGCAGGTAGGAGCGACTAGGAAATATTATTTATATAGTATTGGTATAGCTACTTTGTAGCAGAGATTTGTTCAGGGACAAGGCTGTCATTTGATCTTTTTGTTGTCATTTGGTCTTTTTGTCTTACCTGGCTCTGTGGCCCACGAGAATAGGTGCAGAAAATGAGTATTACTAGGAAAAGGAAATGAGTTCATTTCTAAGTGTTAGGCAATTGGGAGGAAAAAAAAAAAAGGAAATTATGGATCAGTTCCCCTAGCTCCACAAATGTGAGAAGCAGTGACTGTCTTCTTGTGTTCACCCTACACATTTTGCTTTAAACCAAATGCTGAGAATGGATTCCTCTTAAAAACTGTCTCTAAGGGCCTCAGCTCCACTTGCTTCCCCCAGCATGGTGCTATTATGCACAGAGCAAACTCCTGGTTATAGTGGTATAACTTTTGATTCCCAGGTGTTGAATTATCCTTTTCTTTTGACAGGATTTCAGGGAAGTGGAGACCTGTTATCAAAGTAAGCCGTGGTGCAAGGTGGAAATGCACTGCCTGCCTTCTTCTAAAGGAGGTGCTGTGTTAGCACTAGGATCCTTTGCCCTCTTCACTTGGCCTGAGCCTTTGGTCCTGAGATGCAGTGTCTCACTGTGATCATCCTCAGTCATAGATGGCATTGCTGCAAAGGATGTTGGCGACACTGAGGTCATCTATTCCCTTTAAATGGACTCCTTCATAATGCTTTACAGCAAATCCTAATTTGAGAAGGCAAAAACTAGGGTACACTTGAGAGTTTTGTTGGTTTGATCCTTTTCTGCAGAGGACAAGCTCTTGCATGGGTACTGTTTTGTCGTATGAAACAGTGCAAACTATATTATGCCTTTCTCTGTAGCAAGAGCTTACTGTGGTGAGTAACACCAATGAAAACATGTCCAAGGTGTTCTCCTTTATCACTTCTGTCTTTTCTTTAGCCTTCTCAGGGGTGTCTACTGCAAATCATCTCTAAATACCCAGCTAGGGCTGGTTCTTTATCAAGGGAAGTGCTTGACCTAAGAGCACCCAAGAGAAATGGTTCCTCCGACTCTGGTTTGCTCCACTGTCCCACCCAGCAGTGCCACAAGGGTGTGCGAGTCTGGGCCAAGGGCAGGGGTCTCTTGTTCCAGCTGGGCTGTCTCATGGAAAGACTTGATGTTCCTTCAGCCCTTGGCCATGCAATGTTATGACCCTGTGAGACAAGGATTTAGGGAAGGCAGTGAGTGAAGCCACCAGATGGTGCCCTAGGTCCTCTCTGCTCTCTTTCCTGTCCCCTGCTTGCCCACATGCCCCTGCCAGCTCCCCGGTAACCCCTAGACCACAGGCTCCCTGGGGGTGGGCAGCTACAGCCATGCAGAACATCCCCAGCCCTGACTGTCTTCTGCCCCAGGGGTTGGTGATTCTGACACTCCTCAAAGGTCTGTACTATGGCCCAGCTGCCACCAGCGCCTCTGAAGAGATGGGAACAGGACAGGTTCCCCTCTTTTGCATCCATGATGTCTGGAGCAATCGCTTCCTCAGATACCAACGTCAAGGGCTGCCCATGTGAGAGACAGGAGAGGGGCTGCTGACACCATCGTTGGGCCAGAGTGGCATCTGAAATGCAAAATTGGCCAGGTGTTGGGGGCTGCTTGGCGCTGCCATCACTTACTTGCACCATTGGGAAATGGCATCTTATCTTGGGTTTGGGAAAATTTACTGTGTTTCTGTGGTGAAAAAAATCCTTTGCAGCACATACTGCTTCTCTTCTTCACTATGTCAGGAAGCTGAGGAAGGCTCAGATATCACACTTTCTGTGTTTGGGATTCTGTGGTGGTCAAGATTTGCTGTGCACAGTGAAGTATCACTGAGAGTTTATAAAGAAAAAAGGAGAAGTTCAGAGAGCACCAGTGATCTCCAAGAGGAAAGAAGAATGTGAACCTTCAGTGTCTTCTCTTGCTTGATTTTAGGGTAAGTCTCCACTTACTGTGAGGGATGAAATGTTTTTCTTTGTTAATGGTAAAGTAGAAATGCAGATTACTATTAGTAACTAGTATTTTACTAGGTCCTTCAGTGTTAATGACCAGGCCTATAAACTGCTGGAATGTGTTGGGAGCTGTGGTTCTTCAAGGTTCACAACATCTGTGCATCACAGAGCTGCAATTATGCACCTACCTGGGGACAAAGTGTGATGGTGCTTTGACAATACCAGGCAGGTTCCTGTGGAAAGTGACACAGGAGGGGAAGCTGTCAGCTTCTGAAGCAAGGACTGTTTCAGTGGGTCGGGCAGGTTTCTCTTCCAGGAGGAAATCTTTCTCACTAGCTGATGAACCTCTCCCAGAGCTCCTCTTTTCCTTCAGTTTTTTGAAATATGTGGGTTGTGTTATATCGCTCTGGGCCACATGAAGATTTGGATATACAGCTGGTAAGGCCAGGCAGGTCAGCCACCCTGCTTTAAGGAGTCAGAACATAATTATCCAAATTGGAACAGGGTGAACATGAAAAAGCTAACATATGGGCTTCTTCAAAACGTTATGTCTTTTAATAACCTTTCAGGGCCTCTGGTTTCTATCCCATCTGAAAGATTCATCTGCCTACAATTTTGTGCAATGGTATCTGAGCAGTTCCAGGGGTAATAATTGTATCCAAAATACCTGTGGCACAGTGAGCTTCCCTCCCTTGTGAGAATTAGGGTTGTAATGCCTGTAATGGTGCTTTTGGCACTGACACGTGCTATTAAAATCAAAGGTTTCAGAAGTTCTTGCAAGGCTCAGTATATCATTTCAGCTTCATGCATGGAAGAAATGGAGACTCAGGAGCTTAAATGACTTTTCCAAAACTGCAGAGCATCAGAGGTGAAGTCTGGAACAAAATCCAGGTTTCTATGTCCTTATTTGTATCGGGTTGTCCAGGAAGGAGCCAGTAGCTGGGCAAGTAAGAGCTGCTGAGCTACTCATAGTTTAGGGGAAAAGAAAGTTTCTTCTTGAGTCACCAGCCCTGGAGTCTGCAGTACTTTGCTTTTCATTTTTGATTTCTTATGCAGGTATCAATCAGACTCACATCTGCCTAGCTGAGGTATGTTTGCTGAGGTAGCAAAGCTGCAGAAGAAGTTACTCCTCTCTTTTACAGAGGCATGCACCATTTTGGCAATAAGGAAAGCTCATCAGATCCAAATTACCATAGAAAGCCCAAATATGTATGCTGTAATTCCCCAAATAAATGCTTATAGAGGGGATGTGCTGAGTTGTTGCTCATCCAACCCATGAAGTCTTTCTGATTGCTGAAGAAGTTCCTGAGCTCACGCAGAGGAAAGCAAATGGCTCAGCTGAGTTTCAAAGGCTCTCTCCACTCACAAGGAAGGTAGGCAGGGAAGTCCCTACCATCACAACAATTAGATGCTGAAGAAGGTGTGAGGAGAGGTGATAATGTTGATAATTATGTGAATGGAAATGCTTGCCATTCTTTTTAATGTTTAAAGGAAACCACAGTTTTGAGGTGATGTGATTCCTTCTCAGTTGGGTTGTTTATTCAAGCAGTGCAGTGCAGTGTTGTGCTGGCACATGGCAGAGAGAAAGCAAAACTTCATCTTGGCTCCTGCTCTTTTTTGGGATACCTGTACCCTTTCAGGCTCATTCAGATAAAGACAGGGTGTGAAACTGAAGTGCAGCAGCTCTTCCAGCATGGCCCTCTGTACAGACCGGCCCTTTGGTAAGGAATGTGGAAAACGCAGATGGGGGGGTTCTGAAGGAACCACTTTAATAGGAGGAATTGTAACTCTTCTCCCCAAAAGATTTAAATAATCTCACTGTCCATAAAAATCAGGTTAGCTATTTTGGGTTCTTGCAGAGCTAAAATGAATGCAGCATTTCTCATTTCCAGTCATGATAAGTCACCAGATATCAATTCTTAATTGCTTGATTAATCTTGAATTTTCAGAGCTGACAGTGCCTTGTCCCAGCACTTAGACAAGAGCTACATTTAAAAGAAAGGAGAAAATACTTTTCTCTTATCTGTTTTTTTTTTTTTTTTTCCCTTAAGCATGGTCTGCAAGGTAAGAGCGTGAATACCGAGAGATTTGTAACATATGTTGTCCTGAGAAAGATGGACCATTAAGCAGAGTGCAAACGAAACAGTCACAGGTTTGTGATAAACTGGGGGGGGCGATGAATTAATTTTGGCATATGCTTCAGCAATTCCTTACAAGACTATCTCAGATGTTAGTACACTTACATTTGCTGTGTGTTTGTGTGTTAGGCCATGTTTTTCATTTAAATAAAAAAGCAGAAAGGTTTCCTTCATGAAGATCATGACATTTCTACGTAGAGAAAGGCAGTTTAAGGTCAACACTTATAGTGGACTGTACCTTTGTGTGCTTTGTGTATGGATGGACTGATAATGATCACTGCACATGGTTCCCTAGGGGGTGGTGGTAAAAAAAATAGACCAAATTAAAAAAAGACATTCAAATTCCTTATAGAACATCTATAAAATTATTGGGACCTTTCCCCCCC